>JALLAR010000061.1:0-37308 GCA_036939335.1 Conticribra guillardii
CGGACGGTTTTTCGTGTCTGAAAGGAAATACCTTTGGGTAAAGCGTATATCACATATGAATACAACAAACTAAATCATAAAAGTGGGCAGAGCCACCAAAATACTCGATTTCGTGTATCTTCTTCCAGGTAGTAGTATGATATTATCTATCTACTACAATACTACTCTCTAGAGAGTACCTCTCTCTATCTCTCTTGAGAGAGAGAGTAGATAGTAGTAGTAGGTACGATATGTGTGGATGGTAGGAGATGGTAGGCATGCCCGCGCGCTGCCCCCTGTAAAATGTTGACTCAACAAAATGATTGGTCTGTCCCATGCATTGCGGGAACATTATTAAATTAACATGACATATTATTATTTTGTAGGAGAAACATCACGCGACGACCATGACGACCACATCAACTTCAGCTTCCAATACCGCCGCAACAGTCGTAACTGTTGCAGCAGCAGCCGCCTCCGCCGCCGCCATTGCAGCGGCTTCGATCTACAATCGTTATCGAAAATGTCTCGAGCAAATCGCTCAAAATGAAGCAACCATAGCAAAGTTGGAAGAAACGCGATCGTCCGAGCGAAAAGGTCGCATTCGTGCCGAGATGAAGCTTCGCACACAGTTGAAGCAAGAGGAGGCAAATGCTATCAGCGAAAATGGCGCAGAGACACATGCACAGAATGCGGATGCAAACATGAAAAAAAATGGCGACGTATCCTGTCACAGTAACGAAAGCAAAACACAAAATAATCTGCTCCTCCAGTGCATTGGAACAATTGTCTCGCCTTACACCAAACGAAGTGAGTGCACCTTTTATTCTTTATTCTTTATTGTTGTTTTTTCATTCTCTCATATTCTTGTTTGATTACTTTTATTATGAAATAAGTGGGAACGCCTCGCCAAGGAGCTCTAGTTCCCTCCGGGAGGGGGTTTGTCCAGCTTCGTATTCCTGTGGAGTGCATAGAAGGATTGGAAAGTTATTCCCACGCTTGGATAATATTTACGTTTCATGCTAATACCGACACTCCAACGGCTACTACGATAGGCTCTGCAACGAATACTACTTCTTCCAAGTTGAACTTTTCCAAGACAAAGATACGTCCGCCTCGAGGGAATGGAATCAAGGTAGGAATGTTGGCGACGCGGAGTCCTCATCGACCGAATAATGTGGGGTTGAGTCTGGTTAAAATTTCAGGAGTGGACAAAAAAGAGAAAAGGTTGCACATTCAAGCGTTGGATCTTGTAAATGGGACACCTGTCTATGGTGAGTACTTTGCCGATATTTTTTGTCGTCTTTTTTTGTGGGGTATTTTACAATTTGATCACGGCTCTTTTTTAATATTTAGGCCAATAGTCTCATCCCTTTCATTGATCGACTACTTCTATGCATTGGATCACATAACAATACCGATATGTTTTATTTTGGCGTAGATATAAAGCCTTGCGTTCCATGGGACTTGCCAGGACATCACGACAAAGTTCCCTTAACCGTCCCAACATGGGTAAGTCAAGACGATGCGCTGCAAACTGTTGAATTCACTACGCTGGCGCGTGAATCGTTGGAAAGGCATGTTCGGAATGGAAAGCTGTCGCCGTTATATACATGCAAAAATAATGGGATAGCCGAGGCTATGGAGACTATTCGTGAAATTTTAGCGCAGGATCCGAGGTCTTCGAATACAATGGGCCGAATAAGCGTGGGTCGACTTCCACATCTTCTGGTTCAATGAAAGAGAAGCAGATGGATACTTATAAATTTGTGCTTTGTTCTGTAGAGGTTGAATTCCGTGTATGCAGCAATGGTGTGACTGTGGAAAACGTCTCTGATTTAGATTTGAATGGAGTTCAGTACGTTGATGGAATACCTGTACTTTTGAATGGCAGATAGTCGATTCGGACAATCTCATTAATTCCATTAAAAGTTTTGTAACCCACGTTGGTATTATCTTTTGCAATAATGTGCCAATGACCTACAGAACATTGCGGAGCCTTTGGTATTCGTTTTAGGTTTTAGTGAATCCCTTATGTGTTACAGTTGGCATGAATATAGCCGTGATCTGGAGATAAGTATAAATAATTGGTGTGACTAATGTGAAATTGATATTTTTGCATCTACACTAAATAATGCGGTACAATAACGCAGTAATCTTGTCGCATAAAGTTTTTGAAGGAGTTTTGGTGTTCTATTTATGTGGTGAAAATTTGCACTAATAAGCAGAGATACCAATCATTTTTTGTGGTCACTCTTATTTTTGGCACAACTACCACAACATTTTTCTATTTCGAATAATGCATCTTGTGTGTTTCAATGCTGTGTTCGGGCAGAAAGATAAATAAATGTGTATCAACTTGTTCAATTAACCCAACTACGAAGGCATAATTAATTTATTTGGATCGATTTGGAGTTATTCTTTTAGAGAAGGTTTCACTTTCATCCCCAACATTTTCTTGATCGTCCAAAAAATTCCCCCAATTAACCTCAGTGGATATAAAAACACAATCTTGAGTGCAGTCTTCAACACCGTCCTAAGGACGTCCACGGTCAAAATTCCAAGAGTCTTTGCAATGGAAGGAATCAATCCCATGTTTTGTTTCCTACTTTTGATCCCAAACAAAATAGCTCCTGAGCGGTTCATACCACGTTTTTCTCGCAAAATATTCATGGCACTTCTTCTGCGGTTGGCCTTTTCAGAAAATAAAATCTTTGCAACGGGTAACAAAATTTTCAACGGTAAGGGACGTTTCTTCTCTGCTTCTTTTATGGAAAGCGTCTCTGGCACATCTTCCGTTGATTCGACAGATGCATCAAGAGCGAGAGAGTTTCCTTCGTTATTGTAAAACCCAATGCGTTGGATGTGCAAGTCGAAAAATCCAGCACGGAAGTCATCGAGCTGAGTTGTATTCACAGCAATCTTGAATTTGGATAATGTCATACCAATTTGAAAAATTCCGCCTGCCACATCTAGTTTTGGTCCATCAGGAACTAATCTTGGCCCTCTGACCAATTGAAAGTCATTAAAAGGGACCATTACCCTTGCCCATTTATCCCCATCATCAGCATCAGCATTATCATTCTCCTTCACCTCATCCATAGCTTTCTTCAAATCAAACTGAGCTTGATACACCATCTCCCCCCGACTCGAATCCGTCCTAACAGTCAGTTTCCACATTCTTCTATCCGCCTCCTCGTCACTCGCAAGCATACAATCGATATAAACTCCATCCTGGCCAGTGGCATTCAACGGAGAAGACTTAAATGGCAATGTCCTCATACCGCAAAACCCTCCTCCATCCGTGCGGCATACTCCCGACCAACTAGCGTAGTTTTTGTCGGGAATGTCGCGGAGGGATGACAGTGAGATTCCACCCATGATGGCATCGTCGATTCGTTCGAAGCTGGATGCGGATTTTTGTTTGGTGGTTGTGTTGGTGAGGGTGAAATCGAAGACGGGTGTCATTGTTGCGTCAAGAGAGGAAGTCGATGTAGACACAGTTGGATAGTTTTTATTAAACATACTGTTGGTACCGCGAAAGATGGAGAGTTGATTTTGGTTGCATGCCCTTGTTTGTGTGGTCTTTGGGGTCGAGAGATTAGGCAGGGTGGAGAATGCATCGCTGCACATCCAAATGTCACATGATGTGATTATCAGTCCTACAATGAACCGTCTCATTTTGCGCGAAATATATGTTGCAACTTACAACTAGCACAATGTGAAGAGTGTTTACTAGCCCAGAATTAGTACCGCGGTGTGTGCTACGGTTTGAATAGCTGGTGGTTTATAATGGTTAGATGGTTAGATGGACAAATTGCAGTTGGGGCGATGGAAGTACTATGATGTAGGTAGTAGTATGGTAAGTAGTATGGTAATTTTTTTTATTGAATGGCCTTCTCGTTGAAAACAATGTACTATCGTACCTACTATGGTAGTAAGTACGATACTCTCTCTAGAGTGCGCGACATGGACACATGACGTGAGCGCCCGACGGACAGCGGACGGAATGCGGATTTGGAGCGGATTTGAATCGAGATCTTCTTTTCATGATGATGATGATGTGGCATGTGGCATGTATCGTATCTTTCATTTTTTTCAGTGAGTCATCAGGGCGACTGTCGGCGATCAAACATCCAAGATGTCAAAGCTCCTTGGGCATCATATCGTTGTGTCTTCGTGGCGCAGCGCACCACCATCCAGCACTCATACCATATGATATTGTACGATACTCAAGACAGAATCCTTTCTGCCCAAGCCGATCCGAACGCAGTGTCCACGACGAACTCATAAATAATTATTCAGAGTATTACCACACTCGACACTACACACGACTCAAGTCCGCGAAGAGGCATCTTACATACACCTACAATGGCAACCTTTACCCGCTCCCTCGCCCTTCTTGCCATAATCTCAAAAGCATCAGCTTTCCAACAACAATCTCTTCTCCCACTTGCAGCAACAACTTCCGCATCTGTCAGCATCACGTCTGCCAAACCTATCAACAGTAACACGCCCCGTAGAGGACCATTGAGAATGATTGGAAGTATTTTGGATCTTCTTGGAGGAGGTGGTGGTGGTGAGGGATTAATCTCCCCTGATAAGGCATTGAAGGGCCGCCCTACTAAGATGAAGGGAATTGCGGGGTTGAAACATTTTGTGCTTGGAAATGATCTCGAGGAGGTGCCTGATGGTTATGAGGTTGCTGTGTTCGGCAATGGTGCGTGACAATTGCCGATGTCCAGTTGTTTGGTTCAAACTCGCTATGTTTTAATTTTGCTTATATTTTTTTTCGTATCTACAATTATGTTTTCTGCGTTCGCGCACATGAAGGCTGCTTTTGGGGAAGCGAAAAGGCCATCTGGCGCCTTCCCAAGGGCATTCATTCCACCGCCGTGGGCTACTGTGCCGGATTCACACCCAACCCCACTTACAATGAAGCATGCTCTTCGTGCGTATCAAATTATTATCGGTCGACTTCCGACAATTGAACTTTTCACCTGACCGAATATTATTTACACTCACTCAACTTTTATGCTCGTTCATTAACAAAATATTTCCAGCATGACTGGCCACACTGAAGGCGTTCGTGTTGTGTACAACCCCAAAGAAATCAGTTACGTTGACATCATGCGCATGTTTTGGGAATCTCACGATCCCACTCAATACATGGGCCAGGGAAATGATCGTGGCTCGCAGTACCGCTCTGGAATTTATTATTTCAATGATGATCAGAAACGTTTGATTGAAGCATCCAAGGCGGCATATGAAAAGCAGCTGGGAAGACCCATTCAAACGGAAATTGCCTCGGCGTCAGATTACGAACAGTATGGAGGATTGTGGTACTTCGCCGAAGAGTATCACCAACAATATTTGGCCAAGCCTGGTTCTCGTCCGTATTGTTCGGCGCAACCACAGGGAGTGAGCTTGGAGGCATTTGAAACGTGGGCTCCAGAAGATCTTAAGGAAAAGTACAAGCCAACGTTGCCGGAATCATTCTGGAAAAAGCATGGGCCTACTAGAGGATGTTCTGTTGTGAGGCTTGGCAATGAGCCTATCTCGGAGAGTTCATACTAAACCTGGTGTGGATGTGAATAGGAGAGATTAGAACGAAGGTATGCAGGAAAAGGCATCTGATCGTTGTACATTAATTTTATAATGATGTTCTGTGAAGGGTAGTTTTCTTATCAAAAGAACCTTTTACCTTCCTGGTAAACAATTTAATTCTGTCTGCCATAATAGTCGCCTGCGTTGTTCTCTGATTAAAATCATTTTCGTCCATACTACACACTCAAAATCAAAATAAAGTTAATTTACGTGAAGTTGTTCTGTTATTATTGTAGAAATACGTACATCATTGGACGAAGAAGAATTTTTTATGCATTGAGTGACCACATGAACACTAATCTTAATCACACAGGTAACCAAGACTCTAACAAACTTGTGTCATTTTAAATAATGGTGCCAACAGCTTGTTACTTAACTTGTTCCTCAAATGAAGTAATATTCTCATTGTTTGGTTAGGCCACTAGTCTTATGGGCAAAATAAAACAGGTGGCCCAAGGACATAATAAACAATCAATTTGGACTACATGGATTTACAAGTTCCATCATCGAAGCAATAATTTTGGCATAATAGTTTGCAATTTAATTTTGCCAAAATGGAACTTTGAGTTGGTGTAGAATATGCACTCTAGCTTCTACATTAAAATCCTGTAAACAGAATTTTAAGAAATGCCCTTGGAATATGATGTATCTGAAACATTCTGCATGCCCAAAGTGCAACTCATAAAGCATGCACCAAACTGTGACGTGGGTACAGTTCCTTGGCCTTGGCTTGTCATTGCCCTGGTAAATAGAGTAATTTATCCATTGCAAAACATCTTTGTTGCATCTAGAGAATACTGTTGACTGCATGGTTTACCATTATCTGGAATTGCATATTCATTGTAAAAAATTGAGGATGTAAATCAAGTGTTGTGGGCAAGATTATGTTTGCCTTGAAAATGATGGTTCTCACAAGTGCAGAATGAAGAATGAAGAATGAAGAATGATGGAACCAACTGTAAGAGTCAACGTGACAAATAAAAATAAACTCCATGATCCAATGAATGTTGTCAATACACGAAATGTAAAAAGAAGAGCGCAACTTTTTAAGAGAGATACAACCTAGAGAAGAAGTATAATATGGGTAAAGGAAAGAAAGAACCTTGTGGAGAGGTGTAAATCAGCAAGATGCTTCATGGGAAATCAGAGAGAAGTATTGTCATTCATAAGGATACAACCACTAGAAGTAAATACACAATACTATAATTTTGTGGTATGAAGCAACAAGTGACAAGTTCCCTTGTTGTTGTTGAGAATAAATAATAAAAAGTATTATTATCACCTTGTTTGCCAATAAATCTGTCAAATTTTCAACTATTGTGGTGATTGCTGATTGATCTTCAAGGCACTGATCATGATCATGGCATGTATATGTTGATTATGATTATATTGCAGGAAGAATACTCATCCACATGCATAGGCTGGAAATGAACTTATCTAGAAGAGGAAAAAAAGAGGAAAATTCTTGTCATAACATGAGTTGCATGATATTGGTGTGTGATATTGATGCAATTCATTACTCATGTAAATGGAATGTGTAAATATTAAATACATTGCAATTATTGCCGCTACCAATAACCAATAAGAGTTCCTGTATTTTTTTAAGTTGGATTAAACAGAATTCAGCTTTTTCTACAACAATAAAATTATGAATTCAAGAAGGACGCAAAAGCATTTTCAATTCCATGCATGGGCACATAGATTTATATTTGTTGCAGACATGAACTGAACAACCTTCTGGTGTTGCTGCTACCAATCTGCCCCTTGTAAGGGGTGAAATGCAGAAGCAAAAGATACATCACCAAGCAGGGGGTTTATATCAAGGTATGTGATAAACAATGTTAACAATGTACGTGACTTGATGGAAATATCATAATGCAGAAAAAATATTTAGTATATAACAGGATTTTTTGGAATACTCATTTTGAATATGAACATGCGTGAAAAAGTATACATTGAGTTAATGGTGTGTTTTGCTAGTGTGCAATAACTTGATTACGTACAAGTTTGATTGGTGATAGTACTAGTTATACACCATGACAATGATTTCTTGCTGAGCTAAACTGTTAGAGGGAAAAGTACGGCAGAAAAATTGAGGATTGGTAGCACATCCAGGGTGAACTTATGCCCAGAAACAGAAAAATAATCTTACATAATTGCACTCCTGCCTGTTTACTTACTGTTTGATTAAGAAGCATGATGTATCATTTGTGCTTCATTGACGTTTTGTTTGTTTGCAATGTATCTATCTACTTGAATTACTTGTGTCAATTTATTTTGATACTAACACTCTTGAAAATAGATATGGTGAAATCATTATTATAATTGATAAACCCAATGAACATTGCTAGGTAGTATCAAGCTCACAATTATTCATATGGCAATGAACGTGTTCTTTTTTTGTTTGCTGCAAAATGTTGTCGAGTAAAAATATCATTTGTGTCATATTTGAATTGTGGTCAAAATTGAATGGATTTTATTGCGTCTTTCAATTAATGCTTTGCCTTGTGCCGCCTATCAATGATCTACAAATGACATCATCATCTGATTTAATTTTGGCAATGGCTGTAAATTTATAGTACTTCGTATACTAAAATAAATGCCAGGCAAGTCACAACCAAGGAGGATATTTTACTTCCGAATGATTTTCAATTTCTGCTGACTGTGCAGTATGAACGATTTTTATGAAACATGATACGTCGAGAATATACCTGTGGCAATTAACGGGATTTGGCCAACAAGTTGTCAGTAGCACCAGACCCAACCATGATTCGGACATCTGCTCTACCTGACGCTATTGCAAGCTCCGTCAAAATGACCTCCCGAGAATGTTGATGCTTGGCCAAGTCCATGTTGAAAGCCGACTCTCTCAACACAGCATCCGCCTGAAGGAGCGCATTGGCTGCAATTCCTCCTTCTGTTCCAGTGATGATGAGCTTTATGTAACAAATTGAAAAATTCATGTGAGAATCAACGCTAGATGCATAATAACATTGGGTCGTTTTCCTCATAAATGTCAGCATACCTTCTTATTTTTTGCAAGCGCTAGCTGTGCATTGAGTTTACAAGTGCTGGTCGTATGATCATTCAGCCTGCGATTGAGGGGCGCAACTATTCCTTCTGCAACGAATATTGCTATTTAAAACAACAGAAAAATATTAATTTGAAGAGAGATGTCAGTAAAAAATCACGTAAGAAATCGAAAACCAACCCAATCCAAGAAACCAACCTTTTTCTCCAGCGGCAATATTTTTTGTCGCCTCCAGCGCTCCATTTGCATGAATTACATCTACTTCTGCCTTTGCATTTGTAATATTCACTTTCGAGTCAGCCTCGCTCTGCTTGCGAATCCTTTCAGTCTCGAGTTTTGTCTCGTCTTGAATCCGTTGCACAGTGAGGTTTGATTCCACTTGAACCAACTCTACATCGATTGACATTTGTGTTTGGATTTTGGTAATTTGCCCTTCGACTTCCTCGGCGAGTTGTAACAGACGGTAATTTTCCTGCACCATATCCAAAAAAGTGTTGAATGAAATTTCAATGATTAGGTTTCCAAATTTAAATTGAAAAAAACATAACAATAATGATGATGATGATGATAATAATAACAGAAATGATTACCATCATGGCCTCAAACTGCCCATCTTTGGTCAACTCCTTCTTTTGTTCCTCGTGAGTTTGATTCAGCGTCTTGACTTCTTCCTCTTGGAGTAAGGATAGCATAGCATGTTTTTGTTGCATCCTCTGCATGGCATTTTGACTAATGACCATTGTTTTTTGACTCATTTGTGTTTGAATTGTTTCGGGCAATTTGATGTCTTTGATTATAACATCTAAAATCTCGATTCCTTGTTGGTTGAATTGCCGATTGAGGCGTATTTTCATCGCTTCTGTCACTGATGCACCAGCCTCTACATTAAACCCTGCTTCCAATGAATCGTAAACATCATGGTCTCCCTGAATATCCTTCTCTTCTTGCTCTTCTTGGTTCCTCAATCGTTGACTATCAGTTTCGGCGCTTCCCCCCAGACCTCCTCTTTCCATGGCCTCTCCCGAAAATAACTTTTCCTGGACTCCCTCCAACTCCGAATGACTCACATTCCTCAAACCAAAAACTTCAGTATGATACACCGATCGAGCCAATGTCCTCACAGCCTCGGCCTGAGCATCCTGCAATTGCGCCTGCAGTCCAATCGGCGTGACCTCATGAACAAACTTGTAAACATTATTTGGATCATCCCCCGGTCGCACTTCGGAATCCTCTCCCATGACGCGCAGTACAATCGATACATCGATCAGAACTGTCACATTATCTTTTGTCTTACACCCCTTGATTTGAGTATTGAACACAATCGCCTGCTTCGTCACCAAGTGAGACACTTTCAGCCATGGCGGTCCCATGTGCAACCCACTCGGCCATACGGGAGTGGATTTTCCATTCGAGTCGACATAGCGTTCGTGGGCTCCGTGTCGAGTAACTAGCGCATAGAATCCTTCGGGGATGGTGAACCAAAATAGGGGAAACATGCAGCATGTTTTTCCGGGGCGTGCTACCATGATGGAAGTGTTGGATCCGAAGACGGAGTTGGCTTGGCCGGCATCTCTGATGTCGCGTGAGGAGAGGCTGGTGGTTGGATCGGGGTTCGGTTCTGCCATGGTTTTGTTGATTGCTGAAGTAGATGGATTGGCTTGGCTGGATGGTCGGGATATCTGCACCGGAGATTGGTCTATTTCTTCTTTTCTTCGTTCGATCGAAGGCGTCTTATTACGTACGAAAAAAAGGTTGTCACCGATCGATAGCCGATAGCGAACCCAATCCGAATAGTAGGTACTATCTAGCCGAGAGTATGTACGATCGATACTTATGTTGAGGTTGGCGGGCAAGAATGAAAAATTTCGTCGAAACCTATGTATGTACATCATACATAGTACATCGTACCTCCAAGACAAAGCTAATACTGGGTTCCACGTTTGTATGTAGAAATCATACTAAGATTCCATCGCCATTTTTTTCTGAACACAGATGGTAGGTATGTATGTGGTGTACTACCAATGTAGCTAATATCTATGGTACCATACAATAGTATCGAAACTCGGGTTTGGGATTAGGCCCGTTTCGACCTCTTAAAAAAGTAGTGACACGAAGTGACAAAAGGGAAGTGACAAACGACTCGAATCGCGAAGTCGAGTCAAATGTCACTTCCGATTTTCGTTTGTCACTTCGAAATAGGAGCCGAAATCGTCGAGCATTTCGAAGTGACAAGAAGTGACAAACGAAAATCGGAAGTNATTTAACTAAAAAATAGTGAAATGAACCTCAAGGGAAGACGGCTATCTAGAATCGCGATTCGAGTCATTTGTCACTTCCCTTTTGTCACTTCTTGTCACTACTTTTTAAGAGGTCGAAACGGGCCTTATAAGCTATTTCGGTTTGTTGCTGCCACGCACGCGCTGCCAATAAAATAATACTATCGTGACTCGAAGAGAGATCGGACTGGTGACTGGATCCTCGCCAAAACATGGGGAAATATTTTATTATTTATCGCTCATCTCGCTCATCATTCATTCGACGAGATCACAGAGATCACAACCATGACCGACGCCGTTTGATTCGACGCCCGCCTGCATCCGGTGAATCATTCTCATTTCCACTCATCGTCATCCATATCATAGTACCATGATATTGTACTACTACTAGACTGGGACACGGCCGGATTCGATAAATAATAATTCCAATAAAAGTAGTAATTCTATCTGCATCATTCACGAAACATAATTAGAAGCAGGCACCAATATCAAAAAATGCAAAGTTCCAAAGAAATAATCATCAAAGGGGGTGGCGACACGACCACTGCGGATAAAGACACGGAGGACGCTGCCGCCCCTTCTGCTGGTGGTGGTGACAATAATGCCGAGGGTGATGCTGCTGCTGACAGTGATATAGCTGCCAGTGATCCCATGGAAGAAGCAACAGGGGAATCAGGTGGAGCAGTCGAGGATCACACTACTACTGCTACTACAGCAACTGCCACTACACCAAATGCTACTGCATTAATTGCTGGCAATGAAATGATGGCAACGAGCAAGGATAATACTCTTACCAGCAAAAAAGAAAATGACATACCCACTGATAATGATATCCACAAAAATAATGGCGATGACAACAGCAACAGCACCAGCAACAATAACAACAATAATGACAATGATTCGAAAAAGAAGGAAAAAGAAAAAGAAGAAGAAAAAGTCACAACGAACGACAACTCTTCCTCAAACACTACTGCCAATGGTTGTTTGGAGGAGGATGGAAAAAGTGCCATGGAGGTTGACAAAGATGTTGCTACTGCTAATGCTGCTACGAGTGTTAATACTGATGCTAATACTGCTACTACTGCTGCTACTGCTGCTGCCAATGGTGACAATGATGTGATTACAACAATGAAAAATGGCAAAGAAGAAGAAGAAGAAGAAGAAGGCAGTACCAGCAACAAAGAAATAGGTACTACAAACCAAACAAAAGATCAAGATGGAAATGGAAATGGCATAACAGAAGATGCGAGCAATGAAGCAAATAATAATACCAACATCTCGCAAGATGATGCCATGATTCAAACGTCTTCGACTACCGAGAATAATGATGCTGCTGCTGCTGCTGCTTCTGCTTCTTTTTTTTCCAAAACAATGCGCAATAATGATGGGGATAAAGATTCATTGTTGAAAACTGCAACTACGGAGGAACATGTGAAACTTAGTAGCAAGGACGGCAGCATGAAGCTAGTTGTTAACAACAACAACAACAACAACAACAACAACAACAACAACAACAATAATGTGGATAACGGCAAGGCACCCGATGGAATCAAAATGCAAATTACAACCGACCAACAAGTCAATGCACGACAAGAAAATGCCACGAAAGAAGAAATGATCAGCAAAGAAGAATCCACAGTCAGTGATACTACTACTGGTGAAGCAGCAGCAGCAGCAGCAGCAAACACCACAACAGATGTGGAAATGGGAAACGTTACCAATGAGGCAATCAAAGAAATAATAACACCATCCAATCAAGAAGTTCTTCTCGAAAAAGACAATTATATAAACAAAGAAGAAGATGAAGAAGATGATGATGATGGACCAAGTGGTGGCAGTAGAAAACGCCCACGCATTTCTCTGGATGACAGTGGCGCCTTCGGCGTCCATGGAATTTCCAAATCAACCACCACCGCAACCGCAACCAAGCAGAATGAAAAGGGAACTGTCGACACCCACAACCACAACCGCCACGGCACCAAAAACAAAGACGAACCGCACCATCCACCACCATACATCGTCCTTCCCTTTTACGGAGACCATCGCCGCGCCGTATCCTCCGTATCCTTCGCACCCGCGCAATCCCTCGCCTCTCACGGACGATACGGAAATGCATCCCTCAATGACACACCCGGCACATCCGCAACTTCGATGTTGGGCGTGGATTATGCCATTACCAATACGGGAATGGTGGCAATGTGCGCCTCCGCCTCGGCGGATGGGAGTGCGAAACTATGGGAGATCACTCATGGCATGATGGAGATGGCGAGTGATCCTCTTTATCTAAAGAGTTTGTTGTCGAGTTCCTCGCCGCAATTGGGGGAGAACGAATCCGGTAATTCGCGTGGTACTACAGCTGCCGCTGCTTCTTCTTCCAATGCGTTTGCGCAATTATTGGAAAAGCATTCCCCCAAAATGCCTACTGCAGCAACAACAACAACAACAACCTCTCCGTCATCTCTTGCAAATAATAATCGATCTGGTAGTACTAGCGGATTTAGTCATCCCATGACTCGTCTCCTCACCCCCAAACTAACTCTCATTGGCCACAATCGCGGCATTAACGATGTCGCATTCTCGCCCACCGCCTCCTACCTCGCCACGGCAAGCGATGATAAAACCCTCCGCCTCTGGGATGTTTCTCGAGGATCCACGGGAGATGCCCTCGTAGAATTCCGAGGGCATACCAATTTCGTATTTTGTTGCAAATTCAATCCTCAAAGCAATTTGCTCGTGAGCGGTAGTTTCGATGAAAGCGTCAAGCTTTGGGATATACGATGCGGAGAATGTATCTCCACGTTGCCGGCGCATTCGGATCCGGTGACGGGGGTCGATTTCAATAGAGATGGGACGTGCATCGTGAGCGGAAGTCATGATGGATTGATTCGAGTTTGGGATACCGCCACGGGGGAATGTTTGAAGACTGTCTATGCGGAGGGGAATCCGCCCGTGAGCTGTGTTAGGTTTAGTCCCAATGGAAAATACGTTTTGAGCGGTACTTTGGATAGTAAGTTGCGATTGTGGGATGTGGCAGGTAGATATGGTAGGATGGGAGAGAGCACCAGTTCCTTTGATTATATGAACCAACGTCATCATCCAACGGGAGGGAAGTGTGCCAAGACTTTTGCGGGGCATCAGAACAAACGATTTTGTGCATTTGCGACATTTTCGTCTGTGAACCCTCGACGTCAGTGTGTGGTGAGCGGGTCGGAGGATGGCAAGATTTATTTATATGATTTGCAGAGTCGTTTGGTAAGGCAAACATTGGAGGGACATTCAGATGCAGTATTGGCGGTGGATACTCATTCGTCTTTGGAATTGATTGCGAGTGGTGGAATGACTAACGACAAGACTGTGAGATTTTGGAGTCCCTCGGGAGGAGATGGGTTGTGAGGTGTGATGAGGGTTTGTACGAAATATTTCATATACATATTAGTAAGATGAAAGATGCCACATCTAGGAAGTTCTACAATAATATGAAGCACATATCATACGGCTCATTTCACCTTTAGACTCAATGATTGATTTCAACATTGCAATAATTAGATTTATTGTAACTTTTATAGTAGTAATTAGATTTATCGTAACTTCTCAAAGTTATTGACATCCATCAGCACTTGTCCATCCAGTGATAACTACTCTAACGCAGTAACAACTAGATAGCATTAACCATGTGGAGCAGATCAACGTGCTTTCTTCATATATCAATTATCTCAAGATGTCATTTATTTCCATGTAAGTGAGCTTTTACATCATGGAGTAGGAGTCCATGTCAATTCTCCCGCTCCCGGTTGAACGCCTCGCTCAGCGCTCTCCCTACTCTTTGGTATTGCTTTGTTGATCGACCTTCCACTTTGTCCGATGTGTTTGGTCCCGATCCATTTTAAATTCAAGTTTGAAATTCTGAACCCACGAACATTGAATTATATTTTTGGCATATAAATCTCTTCCCTTGATTCACCTTTCTTGATTAAATAAAATACTTAGTAACAATGCCACATCAAAAATCCACCAATCTTATCTTAATACCTGCACGCTTCATTGTCACAATTGGCAACATCCTTGCAATCGCCATGGTCAAACATAGTTTGGATGATAACATCAAAACGTCACTGTATCCGCATTCTCAATCAGCACCATTCTCAAGCGATGCGTACGATGTCTACGGCAGTTCTCATCCAAGTTCCTATCTGGAGCCATATCCATACCCCCGCCCAACCAATTACGACCTAGATTATCATCCACAGTACAAATCTCTCAAACGGGACACTAACGCGGCCATAAGTGTTGCGTACATTTGCTTGACAATTGATATGATTGGTTTACTATTTGGATTCACTATCTTTAGAAGACGTGTTAACTTTTTTCAGGTGATGACTCATTTTGTTGGAAGTATTTGGACTTGCTGGTTTGTTGGTGAGAATCACGTTTTATTTATTTAATCTACATTGTGTGACCCCTTTTCATATTTGAATTCTAGTAGTTTCACTCATCATGCTAAAAAAATATGTCTTCCACGATGCAAAACAGTGCATGCAATGAATGCGCGCATGCTTTGGCTCATTGTGGGTTGGACAAATGTAACTACTGCCGTGGTCGAGTTGCTCGGGATGATGTCGGTGTTCTTCTCAAACACACCCACATATTGGTAAAAGTTTGATCCTGCCGAATGCATAAATGAACATGAGATCGGATATGAAATATTCATTGAAAATTCTCTATAGTGTATTAAATTGAAAAAAACATGTAACTGCTCCTGCAACTCTATATGAAAAAGATACCACGTCTACTACCCTGAATCTTAAACATCTAGGTAGCATTATATGCAAAGTGGAGTTGACACTGCTTCTACCTCGGGTTTGGGCATTCTTTTCTGACATAATCCATTAATTGACGATAGAATCCTCCTTCCTTTAGCAAACTTTCTTCAAGCGCATTTTCCACATCATCTAGTTGGACACCAATCTTCAGCTTTGCGTTGTCGTGTACATCAAAGTGCCCATTGTTTCCAGTTACTAAGAGCTCAGAATCTACTAGCATCTGGACTAAGTTGAGGACATGCCCAATGTTCATATCATCCATGACTGAATGATGCGTTGCTTGAATGCAATAATTCTTTAACATAGAAACACTGATTTCTGCAGTTGGACCCCATACCTGGCTCAAAGAAACAGCAATGCAAAGAACCACTTTTGCTGCTTGGGGTAAGCCACGAATAATATCGGTGTGTTTCGTCGCCATCATAGCGCGCACAGCACGCATCATGTTTGGAATTTTCACCAATGGCATGCATTCATTATCTTGCACTTCCATATCAAGCTTTGTCTCGCTCAATGATTCAATGCATTGGCTGACTGCATGGCTAGTGATCTCGAGTGCGCGTCGTGCATCTCCGCTAGATGTAGCAACTTTCCTGGCAATCAGCTGAAGTGCTTTGGGGTCGATGATGGTTCTACCGACGCGATGTCTGAGGATAGCTTCAATGTCTTCCTCCTTGTATGCTGGAAAGACGAGTTCATGAGGGGACTAGTAGGTGCAAACAATCATGAACAAATGTGAGGACAAATATGTTTAATGAAATGACAAGGGCACAAGGGAAAGAGTGACTCACATTACCAAATTCGTGGATAATGTTAGCATCGCTGTCATTGACACAATTCGATATTCCAATCATGCTAAATCGTAAATCTTTCTCCTCTGCCATGGCGACAAGAGTTTTGAACCACTGTCCTCCAACACCATCATGCTTTTTGAATAACATATCAATTTCATCGAGAACTAACACGACCACTTTCTTTTTGAAGGCCTTTTCAAATACACACAGATTGGCACCTTTCTCAATATCCAATGCAGCTGCAATTTTATTCAGCATTCCTCTCATCAAACCTTCTTTAGTGCTCAATGATGTATGGCCTCCTGCCATGTTGATGAAACAAAACACTGGCTTTTGGTGATTATTTTGTTTTGCCCATTTCTTCATGATGTTTGAGCAAGCTGTCACAGTAGTGGTCTGATAGTAATTAGTGAAGAAAACAAAAGTGAAAAGTAAGGTGAGGAAAACCTAGAAAAAAATGTTTCCAAACTGAAACACAACACATTTCATCCTATTGCTCACCTTTCCAGTTCCAGGACCACCGCAAATATACATGAACCCAGGGCTTGGTGATGTCATACCGTCAATGTCAGTTCCAGTTACAATAGACTTCATCATGAAATCCTTGATTTCATCTTCCATCAAAGACACAGAACAGCGCGGTCCTGACTTAGCCAATGGCTGCTTGCCCTTGTACGCAGGGTGGAGAGCAATCAAGCACTGTTCAAGCTTTCCTCTCACTGTTGGTTCCTTGTCAGCCATGCAAAGTGATTTACCATCACACTTGCTTTCAAGAGGTTTCGTAATATCATTCTTGATGGGGGTTCCTGGAACTTCACTTCGGTCAGCTTTTGGTGATGCCCGAACTTTTTTTGGTGACGCCCCTTCGACTGTAATTTCAGACTCAAGTTGGCGCTTCTGGGGGCTTTCTTGGGCCTTCATTGGCTCATTCTCAGTGGCGCTGTTACCCTCTTCGTTTACCAAACGTGGCGATCTGCGCAGAGGAGATGAAGGCTTAACATCATCAGGTTTCACAAGGTAAGTATCTGACTGTTGACCGTTCTTGGGCGGTGTTGAGACTGCTCCAGCAAAACAAGCCTCGACTTCTTCATCCCCTTTCTCCAAACAAGATGGAGAAAGAGAAAAGGAATTACTGGTATGTACTGATTGATCAGCAGAAGAAGCATCGCTGTCAGATCTCTTGGCTTTCGTTGATTTTAGAGGGCTGACTTTTGAACTCATCCATCCTAATAAACCACCTGTGCGAGCCTTTTTGGGGGGTGATGATGGCAGTGGGGAGTCGAGATCACATTCATCTACCACAACCGCAGGTTGAGTTTCAGCAGCGAATTTAGGTTTAATTGCTGCAGTTGAGGCACCCACTTGATCTTGGCTTTGTTCAGTAGTGGCTGCTGCAGCAGATGCAGTTTCCAAGTTTTCTTTCCGTGCTGCTGACATGATAGGTGTATCACATTTTACTCGTTTCCTGAAAGATTGATTTGCACAAATAACAAAAAAATCATGAGATAAAAAATCAGTTCATAAGTGCATAAATGACTTGACTCGGAAAGCTTACCATACATCATAATTTGCTACACTTGACACGAAGAGTTGAAGTTTCAATTTCTCTTGCTGAGGCACGGGATCTTCGGCATTCGGTTGTTCGACAGAAGACAACCCAAACCGTGCAATGTGTTTGAACAACTCTGTTATGTTCCCAAAACGGTCTTCGCCGAGTCTGGATTTGTGAAACATAGTACCAGGCAAGTAATAGGTACCTTCGTCCTTGCTTAGTTGGTATCCAAACCTCTTCAGGATATTCCATACCTCGATTGTTTTCATTTCGAAACATTCTGGAACTTGAGCTGGTTCTTGTTGCAGAGCTCCAATGTTAGCACATCGGATCCAGAGCTCTAAACTACTTTTCTCTGTGTCACTCATTTTCGAACCTTTTGCAATAGCAGGCATTCCGTACGCACAAAGATTTCTCCTCATATCCTGGATGTGTGAGAAGAAATCGCAACCCAAAACGAAATCTCCACCCGGATCAACACCGGGTAAACAGTAATAGAGCACTCCATCACTTGTAATTTTGCTAAAATTATAGTGCGTGGTCACTAATCTCACAGCCTCCTCCGTACTGATAATCTCTTTGCCGTTAAATTCACGCGTGATGACATGTTGTTTTGAATGCAACTGATATGTTCTATGCTTATTCCCCCGCTTCAAATGAACACCCGAAGGAACTACTTGTGCATTCTCATCTGTAATCATGGTGGACTTGTTTGTATTTTCTCGTTCGTTCCTGGTTCTTCGGGGGGTGATAGCTGTCGTGTAATCTTCGCTAGGCTTGATGCGATTACTTTGAAAGTCGTTGAGGAAATTGAAGCAAAGATTAGCAAGTTTTCAGGAGGAATTGGATCTGAGAAAAAAAATTGAGAGAACACTAAACTTACAACGTATTCACCAAGTCCCAACTAGGCTCAGTGAGAAACAGATCAAGCCTCATGCGATCATTGGTGCTCAGTGCATCAGCAGGCTTCACATTTAATAGGGGAATACCAAATCGGGAAATGTGAGCTAGGAAATCTTGTTGGCGGTCGAATTTCTTGGCACTAGTTGATGGATCAGATGATGGAATAATGTAGGAGCCACATGAATATTTCATTCCAAGATTCGTCTTGAGCCACCCCCAAGCCGTCCTTACATTGATTGGTTCTCCAAGTTGGGCTGGGTTGATTCTTGCAGCATCGGTGAGACCCACTACATGAGCATATCGAACCCAACGATTAATATCAATTTTCTCATCAAGTGAGAGCTCAAACCTGCATTCTGGGAGTCCGTAAGCGCACAAGTTGTTTCGAAGGTCCTCCAAGGACTTGAAATAATTCGTCCCTTCTACAGCGACAGGATTTTTTCCAGGCCTATTTTCTTCACCTGGAAGGCAATAGTACTTTCCACTGTCAAGAGTAAATTTAAATTTCTCTCGGAGGAGATCCCATGCATCTTTGGTCGACATTACTTGGTACGAACCATCAATAGAGGATTGTTCGGAGAAGTCATCTGAAGCACTGTCAGAATTCTCAGTAACGCCACTATCAGTTGATGAAGGTGTCGCGGTTACATCATCTGGAGATGTTGTCTTCTTTGCCTCTTTCAATTTTCTTGTACTTTTTTGCTTTCCGCGTTTACTTGCCCCTCCGAATGATAGCTGCTTCCCAAAAGATAGCTGGCGAGTAGGCGTGTTTTTTGTTTCAACGTCATCTGAGCCATCTTGCGACGGACTATCAACTTGACTGAAACGACTAGACTCAGAAGAAGAGCCTTCTCCAGGACTGCTGGATGCAACAGTGCTAGGAGTAGACTCAGCAACTTTCTTTGCTTTCACAACCTTTGGGACACCTTCATGTTTCTTGCCTTTCGATTCAATTTTATTAGAAGATTTCTTCGCTTCAGCCTCAGTGTTGTGCTTCACAGTTTCATTGCGCTTTCGCTTCTTCACCCGATCGCCCATGTCCTCATCAGAGAGTGACTGAGGTGAAGATTCTACATCTCCTTTCCATCCAAGATGCTTGCATGCATACCGCCTTACTGCTTCTTCGGAGGTAAAGTAATCTTCACCCTCAGTCTTTTCTAGAAGATCCGCCTTCTTCATATGAGCACATGTAGGATGGATCCAATAGTATGCCACAAGACCAGTTCCTAGCATGTAAGTCCATCCTTGACTTCTCATTTGCTTCCACATTTCACCCCATGGCATGGCTGGACTCTTGGCTGGAGATGATCGGGGTTTATTTCTTCTTGGAGTTGATGCCAGATCCTCATCCGCGGCTTCTTCCTTGTTTGAGTCAGCGGATTTCAAGGAAGTGTTCTTTACCTCGTTCTTAGACTTAAATGAAGGCTTGGACTTGGATTGTTTAGATTGAGATGGCTCGGTTTTATCCTCTGTTGTATCTGGCTTTACTGCAGCCTGACGACGGATCCTAATGCGATCAGTCATGTCCAAATCCGACAATGAAACTGGCGATTCCACCTCTCCCTTCCATCCAAGATTCTTGCACGCATATCTCTTGACTTCTTCCTCTGATTCAAAATAATCCTCTCCCTTCTTTCGGTTCTTCAGAATGTCCATTTTATTCATACCACGACAAGTTGAATTTACAAAGTAGTAAGATATCAAATTGTCTCCAGGAATGTGTGTCCATCCTTGGGTTTTCATTTGTGGCCAAAGACGTTTCCACGGCAAAGTAGGACTCAAAGCTGGAGAGCGAGGTCGAATTTTTTTAACAGGTGATAAGTCTGGTTCTGATTCAGGCTCCGAGGCATTGCATTGCTCTACAGTGGGCTCTTCAAGGGAGCTGATGGACCCGTCTCCTTTGATGTCGGACATTTCACATGTTTCGACAGGAACTTCATCACTTTCATCCAAGGACTTTGTCTTCTTTGTCTGTTTCGTGGACTTGGCTTTTTTAACTAACGCGGATAGTGGTGACTGATTTGAAGAACTGTCTCCTGGATATTCCACAGTGTCAAATGTCTTCCTCGGGGCTGGATTCGAGGGAGGCTGAGGAAGTTTTGAAACTCCAGCTGAGGGTTTCTTAACCACCACATTCGCATTCGCGTCAACATCTGCCTCAGCGCTGGCGCTTTGTGCGCTCGCAGCATTCAAAAGTGGTTCTCCAACATTCCCTTCAACATTCCCTTCAAGACGACTCATCGCCATAGCATAGGCGTGTTTAAACTCCTTCGTCCCACAATACCCCTGTGCTTCTTCCATCTCGCAAAAATGATCATAAAAATCAAATACATTGTCACCATTCAGGAGGACCAACGATCGTTGGATGTTACCCCTTCCCAACAAATAGGCTACACCTCCTTCAGCACTATTCGGGTATAACGCGGCACTTGCTCTTGCCTCTTTGAGAACTCTGCGATAAGTCAAAATCAGCGTCGCCTTCAACTTGTTTAGTTCACTGGTAGGAACATCGCTCTTGACCTTTTCCGTGAGCTGTTCCAAGCTATCAAATTTGAGTGCAGGCCACAGCTTGTGGGTGGCAACGAAATTCCCGCTTGCTTCATTCAGCGCCCCACTATCATTTGTCAATGCTGCGGAAACAGTGGGGACCAAACAAATGCGTTCAATGACATCTTGACTTGCGACATGTTGATCAATCGCGGCAGAGAGTGATTGGTGCGTCGTCGCATTGGTTGGCATTGCGCTTGACATTGTGATGATGGGTGTGTGAATGTGCTGTGTTGATGACGAGGTTGATGATGACTATGCTAACAATGACAGTCTGAATGTCTGATCGGTGGGTGTGAAATTAAAAGACGGCACAGTGTGAGCGGTGTGAGAACATACAACAGCAGAAGCAGCAGAGAGTGAAATCGACAATGATCAGCGCGTACCTGAAGGCGGACCTGGGAAAAAGTCTGCGGGGGCGGTCGTCTCTGTGGCGAATTGCGTTAGATAATCTCGTCCTTCCTCTATTACTAGCAAGTGACAGTAACGCCGCGAGTCAAGGGATCGGATGCGGTTCTCTTCTTCGATAAGATATGAAACAATGACGATGGCGACTGTGAAGGTGGGTGAAGGTATTGTGTTAATAATAAATATTACTCTAGATGTTTTTGCGTCCGCACGGTGGCTCCTAGCTTATTGGCTTCATTCTGCTCACACCTCACAACAAAATCAGCGAAGGGATTAGTGATTCCCAAGCGATCATTTCTTGTGTAGATTTTCATCGATTTGATAGATTTGCAAATGCGCTCTCAAAAATGGCGCGGTGGTACCTTGGCATTAAATAATAACATTTATTTTATTACTGATATATATGTTATATCTCGTTTATTTATTTGGAGCTTAAAGGTTGGTATTATCTTACGTTCAATGAGCATATTTAGTTCCTAAATGAAAAGTTTGAGAAGCACTTGGCATCGTAGGCGTGATAAATCCACATTAATCCCACATGTTCGTTCTACTGAATGCTTGGTACGAACCTCATTTATTTATGCCTCGACTGTGCTTCGCTGAAAATATATCAGTGGAACTTCCAAATCGCTCAATTCCAATGGATTTTTACGTGGGAGAGAAATTTGTATGGAGCACGTATGTGGCAGAGCGCGCCATTTTTTTATTGGGCTTGAGAGTTGAGAGCATGCAGTTGCGTGCGTGCTTGCTTGATTGAGGCAGGTCGGCGTGCGTGGGCCCATCGTATTGGTTCCGTGTTCCGTGGGCCGAGCGGTCCGTTGGTCGTGTCACGCATCACTCACTCTATGTAATGCACCAGGCACTATCATCTATTGTACATATCTAGAGAGACAGCACTAGAGAGATACCTCTACTAGTAGAGCACCAGCGCCAGTGCCAGTATGATAACCAACAGAGGCATAGCAACTGCATTATCTACCTCTCTCTAGAGTAATTAAATAAAACACTCCAAGCTAAAAAAACAGTAAAAATGATGTTTGAATGACAGAATGGTACTAGTAGTACTAGTACTAGTATTACATGTTCAAGTTTTCATGGCTTTCTTCTAATCCTCTCATCATTTTTGTAAATTAATTTTATTTACACCACACCACAAACACAATCCACAAAATCTTTAGCATTTATGTTCTAGGAATTGTCCTGATCCTAATAACTACTAGAGCCCCCCAGTTTAGAGGATCATTCCAACACCAAAATAATGTTCACTTTGTCCCTTTTGTGCTCATTTGTACCATCATCTTCTTGTGTTCCTCTTTCTCTTAGTCTTAGACTCAGGTCAGGTTAAAGCAACACCAGCGGAGTACATTTAGATTTAGATTTAGAGTTTTAGTAGTTGGAGTTGATGCACTTCTGATTTTGACAAAAATTATGATATTTTTAAAAAATGAAGGTTACACTTGTTAACTGCATGTTGTTATCAATCATTTTCCTCTGATCCCCATGATGGGCTGGTGCAAGGGTGTTCATGGTTCAAGGTTCAATTGCCAATGCCCATGCCCATGCCCATTGCCATTGCCTATCGTATGTCATTTTTTTGGCGCGCTATTCGCAGGGCGTCTGGGCGACGTCCGTGCAAGGTTCACTTGACGAGATAGAAGAGCGTAATATTTTTTTTCCTTCGCCCAAAGGAAATAATTAACAATAGGACGACCCCATTATTAAAAATACGACCACATGGCACATGGCGTCGTTCGACTTCCGCACCGTCTAATAATAATAACATCTCATCCGTCAATCAGAACCAACTGTACCAGCAGTGTCTCTCCTCCGGTCCAGCACTATTTTTTCTTTTTTTAACGCGCGAGAAAGCACTGGAATAGCCTTGATATTGTGCGGAACAATCGTCATTGCCCGACGACGACGACCCGACTCGCACAGCATTCCGACCACATTGCCCGCGACCCACCGCTGCATTCCTTCCTGCGGAATCACGCGAAAAAATCCACAATAATTCTGCTCCATATAATTTACGTGAAAATTAAACAAAATGTCAAGCTCCGAATACGAGACAGACGATTATTACCCCTCTCACGACAGCGAAATCGACAGCTCTGCCGACAGCGATGGCGGTAATTCTCCGAAATTGACACGACGACGCAATGGAGGTGCTGCCCGAAGGGGCATTGGAGCCAGCAAAGCTAGCACATGGTACGAGAACAAATTAATTAAAAAATCTAATAGTAGTGCCACCAAATCATCTGCATCCTCGAGCAAGTCCAAGAAATGTTCCGCCCGAAGTACACGTGCGCGTGGAAAAACAACAAAAAAGGGACGATGGTCGGATAGCAGCAGCGATAGCGATGAGTATGAAACTGATTCAGCGCTTGAGGATTCCGAAGATGGTGGTAATAAAAAGGTGGGGGTGCGAAACAAACAATCTGTAGCTGGAGTTGCGAAGGGAAAATCCAAGTCGATTTTGGAGGGTAGCACAAGCTCGAGCAATGAGGAAAATAAGAGCGATAATGACGATGACTCAGACGACCCATTCAAAAATCTTAGCCGATGTTCTACCAAAAGGAGACAAATGATTGAGACATCCTCCGATTCGGATGATAGTTCCGATGATGATGATTCCATAGGATTTGGAAGGACTAAAAAGAAGGGTGCTAATTGTGCAATGAAGAAAAAAAATTCGGACTCGGAGGAGGACTCAGATGTGGACATGTTGAGTAAGAGCAAGGTTGTAAAAGCATCGACTGCGACTGCAACTGCTGCTACGAGAAAGACGAAAGCCGTGGACTCCGATTCCGATGACACTACTGATTTTTCGATGGGGAATAACAAAAAAAGCAACCAAAAGGTAGCAGCGGCAACCAACAATGCAGTGAGTTTGTTAGACTCAGATGATGATACAGGAAATTTAAAATCTTCGTTGGCTGCGAAAAAGAGTTGCAAGACATTAGCATCTCCCGCCAGGAGAAATCCGTCTCGCAGATCGAGATCTTCCAGCAATACTCCAGTCTCTGAAAAGAAACCTGCAGCCAAATCACCATCTGCAAAGAAGAATGGTCGAAAAACGCCTCCATCCAGAAAATCATCGCAAGATGTTCTAGACATACTCTCCTCAGACGACGATAATGACGCGAAACCAGCAGCAGCCAAAGAAAAACACGATCCATCCATACGAGCCACCTCCACCTTGGCACTTGAAAAAGCAAAAGCGGCAAGAGAGGCACTCCGTCGAGCACAGCGGTATCATGCCGAAGATGTTGTTGTGGATCTGCCGACCCCACCTCCTCCAGCATCTCAACCACATACGATGTTATATTCATCCTCTATTACAGATGCTTCCAAAGATGTTGTGGATGTTGGTGATGGTAGAATACGAGTGGCAGCAGCCACGTTGCAAAATGCCAACTGTTCCGCTTCTTACTCTGGGCCCATTATTCGTATTTCCTTACGGTACAAAGGTTCTCTTTGCAATAAAGAAATTAACACCACTCTCAAACTCAAAACAGACGAGCCTCTACAATGCCTTGCAGATCGGTTCCGCGCCCAGCACGAAAGCTGGATTGCTGGGACGTCAAGTGTGGATTTGAATTTTGATGGACAAATGGTAGATCTAAAACGTGCTCCAAAATTTTATGAAATGGAGGATGAGGATTTGATTGACGTTGTCATCAAAGAGGGTACTGGCGTCGTGTTTAAAGGGGGCTACAGCACGGCCACAAGGAGGTACGGAGCATCACCAGTAACGGAAACGGTGGTGATTCATGTACGGCGCAAGGGAGAATCTAACCACCATACATTTCAATTGCGAAGCATAGATCCTTTGTCAAAACTAGTCACTGCGTGCTGCACGCGGTATCATGTGCAAATGATTGTTCTTGAATACAATGGTAGACCGTTAGATCCACTGAAGTCTTCCCATGCAGAGGGAATTTTGACAAATGTTTACTTAGATGCTGTTGTGTCACCCGGTAGTGTGAGTGCCCCATCGATAGCCATGGGAGGCTCTACAAGAGGGATTGGTGGCAGATCTCTCAAGCTTAAGTTTCGATTCAATGGCAAGGAAAAAGATGTTATTACCATGTCTGTTCCATTTAAAGGCCAGTTCCTAACTGCGATGAATCAATTCGCCGAGCAAAAGAAAGTTGCTCTTGCCAATTGCCAATTTATTGTTGACGGTGAAGTCTTAAATCCAACAACTACACCTGAGAGTTTGGATTTAGATGACGATGATCTTATCGATGTTCAGTTGATCGAGACGGCAGTGGCTTTCTCACGGGAAAAGGATAACGACGGTGATGTGATTATGGTAGACGCTGACAACTTAGGGGCAAGACCAAGGCCGGTTCTGGCAGAAATGTTTATAGAAACAAACCGAAATGTACGTCCACAATGTGCACACATCTCTAAATTGTTCGCCATTTTGAATCCTGCTCACTTTTCCTCATGTCGTGCAAATCTGGCCAGAACCAAAAAAATCCGAGACAAAAGAAATGGAAACTGTCCAACTCTGATTCAATATCCAAACTCAAGCAAGATTACATCCAATACTACAAATCGAAAGGTTGCAAACAAGTGCAGTTTTACTTCAACAACAGCTTGATTCGCGATGAAACAAAATCAATGCATGACCTGGGTATTTCGAATGGAGCTACCGTTTATGCAGTGGAAAATGGAAAGAAATACTGTCCCGTTTAATTAGCACTATTTTGCCTAGAAATGATTGACTTTTTTCATACGAAATGTGATATATCTGATCTGCCATCTCAGGCGCCTATGAACAGATAGTTTGACTAGAGATCTAATAATAAATAACTTATTCGAAAACTATTTTCTTCGACGGCTTGTGCTGTTTTAATCTGCTTATACAAACGACCCACTCATGATCCAACCTGGTTGCTTCTCGAGCCAGGACTTATTCATTATCACAGGTAGCACTTCCACAGGTTTAGCGACAAGAAACACTTCTTCTTTCACCGGACATATCTTTGCAATATCCTTCCAAAGTGAAGGCACATCCATCGATGACAGCAACGATGCACAAGCAGGAGCAGCCACGACCACATCCAAAGCAAATGTTTCCAATGCATCTAAAATCGTCCGCACATCGTTTCCTTCTCCTACCTCATCTACTGCTACCAGCAATGTTGATGCATGATCGCCTAATGCAGAACGGAACTTCTCCGCCACCGTGATTGTCGGAGTTAAAACGCCCACACGTGGGCGTACCATAAACTCAGGTGTAATACCAGTATAAGAGTCAGAGTCGGGTCGATCATACCAACTTCCAGCGCCGGGTGTCAACAGGGGAGTGTATACGCCACAATCAGTAATAATAATTGGAACAGAGGGTTCTCCTCCAGATGTTCCAAATGTCTCCATGGCATGAACGACCTGCAAGAAACACACACACAAAAACAATGTTATTAACATTATCAAACCAAAGAAATGCATTCCAATAAAAACACGAAAACTCACTTCCATTCCAGAAACAACTTCCCCAAAAACCACATGCTTCCCATCACATTGCGGCGCATTATCCAACGTAATGAAAAACTGACTTGTGTTGGCATTCTTCCCACTATTCCCCATGGACAACACTCCTGCTCGATCATGCTTCAATCCCAAACCCGCTCGTTCATCTTTAAATTTCTTTCCATTGTAAATTGATTCTCCTCCAGAACCATTGCCAAAAATAATATCACCTCCCTGAACTATGAACTTTTGAACCACTCGATGCAATGCCGTATTACGATATGTTAATTCTTTTCCAGATTCACCAATTGGTGCTGGTTTTGGTTTTTTCCCACCACCAGAAATTATGTCCAAGGAATTTCCGCCATTAGTACAGAGGGTTGCAAAATTTTCACAGGCCAGCGGTGCAATATCCCAATAGAGGCGAAAAATGATGCGGCTTCCACATGATGGGAGCTTGGTAACAATGTTTTTTTGACTGGTTGAAGATGGGATTTTCGAACTCCATTCTTTTTAGAATTTGTGTCATTTTAGTGAATTAACAGTTGGAGGGAAATAGTTTTTCATTTGAAAAAACAATACATGAGGTGGGTTGTCAAGTAGTGTTGTAGTATTTTTGCATGATAGTTCATTGTGAAATATCATAAGAGAAAAAAAAATGAACTAAATTGAGATTTTTTGTTTTTTTCAATTGCACAAGAAAGAAAGAATCAAAAAGTGGTAAAGGGATTAAAGTAATAATGAACAATCACAAATCTCACCATGATCCATAGTCATCAAATCACCAATCCGCGATAATTCCGATCCGCCCAATTTCCGTAAATCTTTGGTTGAAAATCCATAACGAGAATCTGTTGCTTCCACAAAAGCTGCGGACTGTGAATCGAGTTAATCGAGAAAAAATAAAAAGACAAAAAAGATTATTAATAAATTGATTTCATTTTTAAAAAAGACAAACTCTGAAAAAAAAGATCTCGAAGCGTGTCGTGTTGAGTCGACGCCCATCCTGTTCTTCCTAAACATGGCAAGATTCATTCATAGTACTCTAAAACGGAATTTATCACTTACAAGCGCAAGATTCGATCTATGGTTGTCAATATCGATGTCTATGTAACAGTATTTGCATGTTTTTGCATTCACGGCGGACATGGCGGTGCTCACGGATGGTTGAGAAGGATTTGAAAGAAATTGAACAATT
Organism: Conticribra guillardii; assembly: GCA_036939335.1. Classification (NCBI taxonomy): domain Eukaryota; phylum Bacillariophyta; class Thalassiosirophyceae; order Thalassiosirales; family Thalassiosiraceae; genus Conticribra; species Conticribra guillardii. The sequence goes on from JALLAR010000061.1 coordinate 28,600, forward strand.
GCGTTGAATTTTGAATTGCGATGCTCGCTGCTTGCGCGCTGCGCACTGCGCAGGATGGACGAGCGTCGATGAATCGACGGACGGAACACGGAACACGACACAAGAGGACACAAGACACACGACAAAAATGACCGCTAAGAAATCTTTAAAGATACACTAGTATTGATTCCAATCTATAAATATACGTATGTTAAATTATTCCAATAATACTTACGTACGCAACAGACACGTGCATCATTCATAACCACACAAAAGTGAAATTCCAAATTCCAGCCGAATTCCAGCATTTTGACTTTTGACAACACAATTCCTGAGATTCCCAGCCACGTATTCCACGCTTTCCCATGACATAAAAGTGCGTGTTATCTTCATTCAGTTGTACAATATTTTGGAGTAGTACTACTACTACCTATCTCTAGAGAGAGAGAGTATGATGATGTGATAGCTGCAAATGCAAAAAAATAGGCGTAATTGGAGTCTATCTCGCTCGTTGCCTTTTCACATTGGTATTTTTTACTCCTATTGCATAATAATAATAACAGAGTACTAATTAGTTCACTATCAACTCAGTATTTATTTTTCTACTTCATCAAAATTCCAATCCAATTCAATCTCACCATGACCGACAACGCCCCGGGAGCCCTCAACAGTCGCGATGTCACACGTGACATCTTCTCCGCATCCATCGGCAGTGTTGCCTGCTGTTATACCGGCCAACCTTTTGATACGGTGAAAGTTCGGATGCAAACGAATCCGGGAACATATTCAAGTGTCATGGGCACAACTAACGCGATTATGAAACAAGAGGTGAGATTATAGTACTTCGTGACTCTATCTGGATTGATAAATGTTTTGAAAGGTACTCCATTCTAACGATCTCCTTTCACTTCATCATGTCGATTTACAGGGTGTTGCCGCGCTGTGGAAAGGAGCCGTTCCCACCGCCATGGGAATGGTACTCGAAAATGCCATGGCATTTGGTGTCAACGAGGCTTTGAAGCGCACATTCCCAGATAATGCGAAGGAGGATCCAACGCAACGTCCTGATTTATTGAGGCCCTTTTTAATGGTATGTTTTTTATAAGAAGAGTATATTGTTATTTTCATATAATGTCGTTCTATGTGGAACTTCTCTTTCCTAACTTTGATGATTTATAATGCAACAACTAAAAATTCAGGGTGCCATCACTGGATGTTGTTCTGCGACAGTTTTGTTGCCGAGTGAGATTGTTAAGGCGAAGACTCAAGTTGTGGTTGGAAATAAGGCAGCATCTTCTACTGATATCTACAAAAAGATGATCAGAAAACATGGAGTCAGGGTAAGTGTAATTCTTTGTTACAACAATAATGCAAATTCGTGCTAACCGCATTTTGATCAGTGAAGAGTATTGTAAATTTCATGTACTGATGGCCATTTTGCATGCTTTTGATTCAAAAAATATATAGTCACTCTTTGTAGGATTTGATGCTCAAGTAATGAGAGACGCGCCATTTTATGCATTTTTCTTTGGAACTTATGAGTTGAATTGCTATCTTTTCCGAACGTTTGTTCCGTCGATGCCGGATGAATTAAACTACTTTTTGAGGTGAGAGACAGCTGTGTGCTTATCAATATAATCGATTGTATTCGTTTCCAAAAGCGTTCCTCATAAAAGATATCACTCCACCAACCAATGCTGAAAATATTTTCACCGCAACAAACACAAACAACAAAAAATAAAATAGTGGTGGATTCGCTGGAATGTTAGGATGGGCCGCTGCCATGCCATTTGATGTCCCTAAAACGAATGTTCAGGCTAGCTGGGATTCTAAAGTTGTTGGGAGTTATTTTCCAGAATTAATGCGCATCGTTAAGGAAAGGGGTCCATTGGGTTTGTATGCTGGATTGGTTCCTACAATATTACGAGCATTCCCAGCAAATGCTGCACTGTTTTTGGGTGTTGAAACAGGAAAGAAGATGTTTGACAATTTTGTGTGGTCTCCTTAGGAAGTAGATTTCTTCGTGAAAACTATTGACGCATGGCCACCTAGGGGCTGGGATGAGAGGATAGCAATGTTTTTCTTGATTCGTGAGCATATTCGAGTGAAGGATGCATCATCATGGAGACCCAAGCACGGATGAGATTACGGTGGCAAGTGATATTATCCTCATTCGAATAAGAAGCAACACAGATTAGATTTTTAATGATCCATAGTAAATGTTTGCAAGCACTCTCTTTTGCGTTCTGTCGTTTATTCTCACTTGTGCTTGTTTGGCAACTTGCCACTCTTGGGGTGAAGATTTTTTTGGACACGAGCCTTCCAATTTCCAACCATAGGTACACAGATATAATATATGATCCTTCTACGCATCCACTGGTTCTACTTTTATTACATACACCAAAAGATTTTGAGTGTTTTATTCTCAGATTTCAGCTTGTGTTTGCTTCCAACTCTTGGCTTGTTGAGGTTTCATGTGAAGGAAAACTGATTGAAATTGTGAGTAATGAAAATAACAAATGAGCCAATATATCCCATCAAGAACGCCGTCGTGTGTTATTGTGTATTTGCATGTTATTGTGCAAACTTCTGGCTACTCGAGTACTGGCTCTCTCAGAAGACGCAGTACGTTTCTCAATAAAAATCAATTGCTGTGATAGATGCGCATCTGATCAAACAATCCTTCGAAGAAGATTTTTTCATGTTGTATGTGAAATGAAATAATATGAAGTTGAAAAGTTGAAGTAACAAGTTGAAGTAACATAAGATGCAATAACGAAGTATTTAGTATGAGGCGATGAGTGTGTTTTGCATATTGATTAGCATTGGAAACGATTACTTGGCGAAAATCTGGATGAGAAGATATTGTTCTCCTTACGAGACCAATCTTCGTCGTCACATCATCGTAACGAAAAAAGTAGACTCCGTGGAAAATACATGAAATGTCTAAGATATGAACATATCAAACTCTTCATTATTATTGTGAAAAGTTATGCCAAATCAAATTCAGCCAACACCTTGAAAAAGTTGGATGACCTTTCAGCCTTTCCGTCAACATCTCCAGTTTGGCAGGGTGGATTATGGCATCCACGGTTCACAATTCCGGATACAGCATCAATAAAGGTGCTGCCAGACATACCGTTATCGACAAAGGATTTAAGTTCAGTGATATAGTCCCAGCCACCAACATTGTAGCTTTGGAGACTTTCGACCCAGTAAAACATTCCGGCGATCCACTTCAATTCTTTGTGTTCCTCGCTTGCGCAAATACTATCGGGCCGCTCACAGAAGTCAACATCAGGATACCGACTGTCCCGCCCTTCATCAGCGGCCCTCTTGCCAAGGAAGTAGTTTAACTTTCCAAAGTTACATACCCCAGTTGTTTGAATGACGCCTCTCCTGTGAATTTTTGTGTCAATTGATAAACAAGAACACGCAATATGTGAGGAGTTGTAAAAAGAACCATTTTTTTATGAGCGGAGTCGCATATGCATGAATAATGAAATGCACCATCACTTTGTACTGAACAGAAAGCATCCACCATTGATACACGCACACCATACACATGGAATAAACAAGAAAAAACTCACCCCCAAAAGCAGCAACCTTCGACATCAGTCCTACCAGAAGAGTTTGGAACTGGAGACGTGTTAGAAAAACCGCCTGCCTTTTGCCCATCGTAAACATCACAATGTTCTGGTGGGTTTGCCCATGGCTTGTTACATTCTTTCGAATAATCCCAGAAACCGGTAAATGGGCCTAACTTTTCTTTTGGTCCGCAGAATAGAGGTGCAGGTGCGCCATACCATTTTGCGTTGGTTGTTGCAGTGATTTCCATTTCTTTCTTGACAGGACATTCCATGTGAGCTTCGGTGGCAGAGCATTTATAATCTTGGTATGACTGACCAAGCTGACCACAAGCGTTGGATAGAGGATAGACACCGTTGACTAAATCCCATGAGTTCTCGTCGCAGGCATTATACTGCAAAAAAGAAGTAAATGTGAATGATTTTGTGAGGATGAAGCTTCATGGATAAAACAAGAAAACTCCTACTACTATCTAGCTCACCTTGATGGTTTCCTTCATGCTTTGTGCGAGGAATGCCGCGATGTTGGCTAATCCATATTTATGACCTTCAGGGGAATTGTCACCCATGAAGAAGAATTTGTTGGCAACGCCATCGTTGTACATCACGCGAAGCGCCGCGAGTAGATCGTCATAACGATAGACGGTTGATGGCTCCCAAAGCATCGAAGGAGTTTGATAACGGAGAATTTTATTATCAATGCCATGTTTTGCTTGATCTAGAACATTTTCAACAGCCTGAGCAGCTGAGCTTGGAGAAGGCGTTGTAATGGGAGACAATGTTGAAGAGAGGAACGTACTGGTTGTTGTTGGTACATTTGTACTGGTTAAAGAAGAAGCGGAGGCAGTCGTTGATGTCGCAGCGTCTGTTGTGCTGGTTGGTGCGGCGGCAATAGTCGTTGTAGCTGGGATTGTGCTGGTAGATGTTGATCCGACTTCATTGTAGGGTGAGTCACAGTAGTTTGAATGGACTGCAATGCATGAATCCCCGGGCTTACTACATTGCCAGCTACATGGCTCGCCACAAAATGTTCTTGCCACTTCTTCGCTTACGCCACACCTAGTAACCACAGGAGATTGCTTTGGTTCTTCATAGATTCTTTGTGGAATGCTTCCACAATAGTTGGCATGAGGTTGCCAACAAAATTCATCTTCGCCACAGTCATTGTCGCTTGCGCAAAGAGGCTTGCATTGCTCCCTTGCGTCAAGTTCAGAAAAACCGCACCTGGGCTGGCTATCAAGGACAAGATCGCCAGACGGTGGCATTGATGTTGTCGTCGTTCCTTCCGTTGAAGTAGTGGTGGTTGTTACAGTGGCACCTGTGTTGATTGTTGTGCCAGTGGTCGTTGTGCTTGTAGGCTCGGTTTCAGTGGCAGTGGTGGTGGTAGTAGTGGTTGCAGTGGCACCTGTGTTGATCGTTGTGCCAGTGGTAGTTGTGCTTGTAGTCTCGGGGTCTGTAGGGGGCCCATTTCCACAATTAGTCGATACTTTCACTTCGGCGCAATTCCAAAACTGTTCTGGAACGCCACGGCCATCGGGAGGAAGTACGCCACAAGCTGCCACGTTTCCTGGATGGAATCCTTCTGGCCAATCATAACTGTCGTACCCCTCATCCATGCAGCTATTGGCCGTTACATAGTGCCATTGAATTAGCACCAAGTCACCAGATAATCCTTCAGGGAGACGAAATTTGTGACGAAACAAAGCGTTCCCGCCTGCTTCATACTGCAAGCCTCCGGGAAATTCCTTGAGGGGAATGTACGCGCGTTCGGGATAGTTGGGGTCGGGGTTTGCGCCATACAGGTCATCAGACACAAACGTCAGAGGATTTGCGTCAAAACACTCACTTGTTGGAACTTCCCCAGATTTGATTCCACACGCCTTGTAAGTGAAGTGTCCTTTGTGATGCGCTGTCAAAATTGTCTCAAGCTCAATAATTGAGCCTGGCTCGTAGCACGCTTGAAGGATCGGAGCAAGTATTCCTCCCACTGCATTAGGAGGATAGTCATAGTTGTGATCGCCAACAAGACCACACACTGCCGCGGTGCCACCAATGTTTAAACAATGAGGGCAGTTCTCGGGTTCCGGATCAGAGTCGGTGCCTCCCCACCATTTGGGGTCGACACTTGCGTGGTAGTTCCTCGAACGAGGGGTCTTGAGGTATCCATGCGCGTCGACAACTTCAGGTGCCATCGCAGCGGCCAGAAAGGCAGATAGAATGCTGGATTTGTGGGAGATGATCGCCATTTTTTGTTGATGTTTGATAGGATTTGCTATGTCAAGAATTTTATTTTGATGGTATGATATCAACCTAACGAAGACGTTCGGTTAATTGATCTGATGTTCGTTTGATTTCCGGTAGAAATTATGATATGATATTATCTTGTTGTTATTTCAATCGATGATCGAATTTCTTGATGCTCGGTCTCGTCGCGCAGACGGTGTCTCAAGACACATTTGAATTTGGTAAGATAGTCTCAAGACACATTTGAATTTGGTAAGATAGCTTCGAGGCTTCCACAAGATTGCTGAATCACTAATAGGCCGGTACCGCTCGTGTGATAGAATATTGTATAATCATATGAATTTAACGAGCGCCGTCTTAATCTTCTACAACGCATACTGTTTTGGGTTTCATTGTGCTGAAATATTATTTTTTCAAGACACAAATAATTTTGGTAAGATTGCTTTTGAATTTGTGAGAGAATAGAGGGATGTAGAGATACAATGTACATTTGCAGGTATGGTATGGTACTGTATGGTATGGAATGTACATAACGGTAACGAATTATCTTGATCACAGTTCATTTAGCTTCATTTTCTGCTTCATTCTGCTTCATTCTGCTTCATAAACTACAATTACGATTATTTAGCAATAGCTACTATTGCCATTAATCGTGCGAAGCCAAAATGTCTCAGTCGATGGTCTTCGCATCTCTATCGAAACATAAAGACTAGAGGAGTAGATACTAACTTGTTTATGTACATGGAATCTTTCATCAAACAAGAATATTGTTGAATTGAAATATTAATACATCTCAATTCTTTGTCCTAGCCTGTACAAACTAAAAAGTATCATTTTCTCTAGAGAACTTAATGTTGCAATAAGCCATTGGAATGGAGTGTTTACATTAAATATTGGCCATGTGCCAAGTCTGGACCCTTTGGTATGAGAGTGCCCAAAAAAGCCTACACCCTATGTCATGGACCACCAATCTGGTTTCCAAGGTTGCATAACATTCCAATGGGGTCTATTTATGTTTGTGATGCATTTTTACACCACTATTTTGAGGTGGTCATGATGAAAAAGAATATTGGCACTCATGATGCTGTACTAGGTAAAAATATGGCAAATACAATGTTGTATGTGGTGATTATGTGTGTGCCAAGTAAAAAATAATGAACCAATCCATGGCCCAGGAAGATATTGGTTTCCCACAAGGTATACCAATGTGTCTGACCCTTTGGAATGGATTGTTTAATTTGAATATTGGCCATGTGCCAACTTTTTCATGGTCTGGACCTCATTGGTGTGAGGAGAGTGCCCAAAAATGAAAACTTTTTTGTGTGTGGGTGTGTGAGGCTCCAGCCATGTGATGGACCACCAATCTCGTTCCCAAGGTTACAAAACATTCCAATGGGGTCTATTTATGTTTGCGATGCATTTTTATACCACCATTTTGAGGTGGTAATGATGAAAAAGAATATTGGCACTCATGATGCTGCACTAGCTAAAAATGTGGCAAATAAAATGTTCTTCTAGGTGGTTATGTGTGTGCAATGTAAAAAATAAGGAACCAATCCATGGCCCAGGCAGATGTTGTGTTCCCAAAACATATATGAATGTGCCTGAGCCATTGGAATGGAGATGGCATGCTTACATTGAATATTGGCCATGTGCCAACTTTTTCATGGTCTGGACCTCTTCTGAATGAGAGTGCCCAAAAATGAACACTTTTTGATGTGTGATGCTCCAACCCATATGATGGACCACCAATCTCGTTCCCGAGGTTACAAAACATTCCAATGGGATCTTTTTATGCTTGTGATTCAATTTTATACCACCATTTTGAGGTGGTTCATGGTGAAAAAGAATATTGGCACTCATGATGCTGCACTATCTAAAAATATAGCAAATACAATGTTTTCTTCTAGGTGGTTATGTGTGTGCAAGAATGGAAAAAATTAGGAACCAATCCATGAACCAGGCAGATGTTATGTTCCCAAATGAAAAGGAATGTGTCTACGCCTTTGGAATGGAGATGGATTGTTTACATTTAACACTGGCCATGTGACAACTTTTTCATGACATGGAATGGGGTCTATTTATGTTCGTGATTCATTTCTATAACCATCTGTAGGGGTTCATGAGTAAAAAGAATATTGGAACTAATGATGCTGTAGTATAAAAAATATGGCAAATACAATGTTGAAGGTGGTAATCATTTGTGTGAAAATTGAAAAAATAGAAACCAATCTATCTTATGGGAATGCAACCGCACAAAATGGACATATGAAATTGAATGCAAGCCATTAATAGACCTAATGAATATGTTTTCTAAACTTGGAAACCAGAATGGTCCTCCATGACATTGGCTGCAGCCTTGCACAATCAAAAAAAATGATATTGTTGTTTGTTGTTCTTGTAATCAGTTAAGTAGGTATGCCAATGAAAACGTTGGCCCAGTGACAATACTCAATGTCAATACTCCATTCCAAATTCCAAAGGCTCAGACCCATGCATATCATACCTTATGAAAAGACAATATCTGCCTGGACCATGGGTTTTTGCCATATTTTTACCTAGTACATCATCATGTAGTATGCCAATATTCTTTTTCATCATGAACCACACAAAATGGACGTATGAAATTGAATGCAAGCCATTACTAATAGACCTACTGGAAATGTTTTGTAACCTTGGAAACCTGATTGGTCCTCCATGACATTGGCTGCAGCCTCACACAACCAAAAATATTGATCTTGTTGTGTGTTGTTCTTGTACTCAGTTACGTAGGTATGCCAATGAAAAGTTGGTCCCAAAACAATAGTCATTGTCAATACTCCATTCCAAAGGCTCAGACCCATGCATATACCTTATGGGAAGACAATATCTGCCTGGACCATGGATTGCTATCTTATTT
>JALLAR010000062.1:0-26239 GCA_036939335.1 Conticribra guillardii
CAATCAACCAGCAGGATCAGTAGACCACGACAGGGACAAGAGTAAGTTCAAAAAATTTGTTATTTTAAAATTGTTTTCCCTGACTTACTTTTTGAAGTGAAATTGTGAGGTCTCTGTAGTGCCACGGATTATTATCCTTAAATGTATTCATTGCTATAATTGCAAATATATACAAAACTAAGAATAGAAGTGCAATGATATAACCTGTAAAAAATACAAACACCATGGATAATAGAGATCATGAAAATATAATGCAAATGCAATATTGTCTTTTCAATAATTGCCATGCCAAAATGCAAAAAAAGCAATTTAACACGACTCACCAGCAGACTTCACCCCGCTGGCAAGACCAGAAAGAATTTGCTGCATCTGCGGTATTTTGTTCACAAGTTTGGTAAGCCTTAGCAATCGCAGAAGCGGTAGCAGCAAAACACTCAATGACTTTCCATCTTGGTCTAAACCACTTATTATGCCCACGCTCACAACCAGGAAATCAAACCAATTTGAGAGCCAGCTTTCGCCGATCCAAAAATTCCATACTGTTGGGTATTTGCAAACCAATCTAAGAATCACTTCTATTCCAAATATGATGAGCACAACCAAGTCTAAGATCCTTATCACGACACTTTCGCGCATCCCGACATACGTTTCAACTCCTGCAAAAACACTCGTTGATATGATGCACAGCAGTATTAGAAGTTGAAACCATTTCCTTGAAAGGAGATCTCGCGTGAGATACTTTGCGGCTGACATTTGCATAGGAATCTCGCAGTCATTTAGTTGATCGAGATCAGTATTACTCTTCGCTGTCAACCACGAAGCCAAACCAATGCGCTCATCGGCCGAGTGAACCGTCTCCGGGAGTGAATGGTCCCTGACAACCCCCTGGCTTGCAAGTGCTCTTGTGGAAAACATCTAACGCCTATCCTATCAAAAATGAGTTGAAAGAATGGGAAGACTTGAGAGAACGCGACGATGATTAATGCGACTACTTTATCTCGTCATCAAATGTGTCGTGTAGTATTGTCATACGATACTATTTACTTCTTTGGTGGCAAATTTAAAAATTAAAACCTCTTTACCTTCACTTTTTGTCAAAAAAATAATACTGACTTATCACCATTTGTGAATACTATATATATCTGCACTCCACAACGTGCATTTTTTGTGTATTTAGGAATTGATGAAGGCGAGTGCAATTACATCCGCAAGAACCGACATGAAACCCAAAAAAATTCCTAAATGCATGAAACATGCTAGTGGTAGGAGTTGCAGATATGTTTGTATCCATTCTCTGATGCGTATAGTATCGAGCATTGCATCATTCAGAATAAATAATACTGTTTCGGGAAACATGTTATGTAGTAGTAATGTTTTTATTTTTCCCTATATATTTTTATGTTTCTTTTTTTATGATGTACGTAGAATTGTTTATGATTTCCCTGTAGTATGTTTTTTTTAATGTGCTACGTAGAATTGTATGTACTTTTTATTTTATCCCTATGTTTTTATGTGTCTTTTTTTCCGCATGTGATGCAGATGTGTCATAAAAACAAACACGATATCTTTCGTATCTCTTTCTAGATTGTGAAAAAACAGTAACGCCCTTTTGTTGTATTTGTATTGTAATTTTTTTGTAATCAAATAGTTTGTACTCTAAGTAGATTTGTATCGGAACCTAGCAAAAAGCTATTTGTATCGAAACTGGATTGGTATCTACAAAAATATTCGTTGACTGCAGTGCTCGATACTATGTACATCGCTCACAGAGTGTGGATACTACTCCATTGACATAGATACCATACCCGAAACAAAAAATCTCCCATCACTTGAGATAAGTAGCATCACCGTGAGGATATTTCTTGAGAAGAATTGAGCGATGTCTCGTCGTCCGTGAAGGGTTCACCAATCGCAGTGACAAGCTTTGGATAAAAATATATTTAAAGTGTTTGTTTGCCACCAAAAATAGGCTGTATTTCCCCCCAAGGTTGTTGTAAAATTATTACAAGTGCAGTAAAGTGTTGGCTGGTGCGCGTACCAATACAGTATTATCTGAGTTGAATTTGGCTGTGTTAGTAATGTTAAACAATAGAAAAAATTGGTCACTTTCAGCAAGTGTGAATGGACCTTTCTCAACTAATTATTGTATTTAAATCCCAGTCATTGACCCGAACAATTATCTAAACCGAAAAATCATGATGTCCAAGACACAAAGCAGTTGCCAAAATTCCAAACACAAAGAATGGTTGCGAACTAGCCTGGTACTTGACATCATTGGCAACGGGGTCAGGCAACAAAAGTGTGGCCTGGAAATAAATCTGTGGCAAGATGAGTCCCAATATGATTGCAGCATAGTTTGTTTCTCCAATGCTGTAAAGGTAGCCGGCAACACCAAGCTGGGTCAATGTTACGGATCCCGCACAGATGTATTTTGCACCATCGATGCCGAATGCGACGGGGAGGGAGTTAAGCCCGAGTGCTCGGTCACCTTCAATGGATTTGAAATCATTTACGATGGCGATTCCAAGACCTGCAATGGAGTAGAGAATGGGGCTGCATTTGATGGGAAATCAAGTTTTGATTATTTGCATTTCGTTGAATTGACATGAAGTAAAAGAAAAAGTGAGCCAAAATGATCAAAGTATTCAGTAGTGACAAGTATGAATAGAGTTGTTTGAAAGAATGCAGCAAAAAATGGAAGACGCCTTCTCTCATTGTGGCTCTAAAAGCAAACTTACAGAATGAAGTACACCGGGCGGTCCAATTCACCAAAGATGGCCTGTCCACACCACCAAGGCAAACTAATGTAAGAGCATCCAAGCGCATAATTTCCTGCCCATCCATTTTGCTTGAGCTTTAAAGGAGGAGCACTGTAAATGTAGGAAATAAATGATCCAAAGATACTCAACGCCAAAACAGTGGGGAACTCATGCCCCGCCCACACGTCCAAACCGTACGAAATTCCCAAACCTCCCAACAAAAGGAACCAGATTTGGAAAATGACTTCTCCCTCACTAATGGCTCCACTGGGAATGGGACGATAGGGTTCGTTAATCGCGTCAATTTCACGATCATACCAATCATTGATTGTTTGGGTGTAACCAGTCAAAAATGGTCCGGCGAGAATCATGCCAACAAGTCCTTTGGCGGTATCTTCCAAGCCGAGCATGACATCCCTGTCGTTGGGGTCAAAGGGGTTCCATATCCAATGGTAATTTCCCGATGCCGCAGCACCGCACATGACCCCCCAGACGAGAGGAATCCAAGTGACGGGTTTGGTGAGTTGGAGGCGGATTTTCCAAATGTCAGTGGATCCTGATGCGCCCTTAACTCCGAGGAGTTGACGTAAGTCAGAGGAACCATCGGATACTTCTTCGTTGGATTTGGGGGGAAGGGCGTTGAGGACAAGGTTGGAGGAGGACTCGGTCTCTGATGCGAAGGGGTAAAAGCTCTTGGTGGGAGAGGCTTTTGTGGGCAACATATTCAGAGCAGATGATGTTGATGCTGCGCGCTGGGAGACACCCGCGAAAGAACGCGAGGCTGGCGAGAACGCCGCCGTTGACGTGAGGAGGAGGGGTGCGATAAGAGTCTTCATTGCCGGGTGCTTTGTGATCAGAATGATAACCACTTCTCGTCGAGAATGACGACGCAGTGGAAGGTTTCGGATAAAAGAAATTGACTGACTGACGACAGTTACTCCTAGTATTGTATTATTTCTGTCCGTGATTGTATCGTATGTTGGCCGCTGATGAGTGATGGCCACAGGATCCAAATGGAAGATTTTTGGATTTTCAAGGAACTTCAAGCATGAGATCACACCAACGTAGGATTCAATACTATTTACATCATGGTTGGATTGAACAATACTAAACATGATTTATTTACGTACGAATTTATATATTGGTTCCTCTGCATTACATCCCTTTTCCCTCCGACTTCGGATTATTATTTTTTGAAAATGAAAAATCTAAAATCTCGTTCACTGCCGATGGACGCTCAATCCTGCTCATTGCCAGTCCAACCAAGTGGTCGTCAAGCTCGTCTATCGTCTATAATACTTGATTTGAATAATGCCTTCGATGCGTTCAGTAAACAAGTTGCTGATGTTTTCCAGCATTGCAACCGAAGTCCCACAGTGTAATTCCACGCAGAAAGATGAATCGAAGTCCGATGCAAACTGTACCCCAAACGCAGCACTGAAAACCAATGCTGATGACTCTGGGGGCCTAAACTCGTTACCAGATGATGTACTCTTTCAAGTCCTTTTGTATTGTGGACCTTGCGATGTTGATGAGGGCATTAAGTTCGTCAGCAAGAGGCTTCAGTAAGTAAATATATCACACTGGTTATTTTGTTCTTTACATTTTAAATATAATGCGCTAATTGCAAATCCGATTCATATCGTTGCAGTAATGCTTCGTCATTGTCATTGGCGCTGTGGAAAGAATTCTGTGCCATGACAGGGAAATCTTTAGATATGAATGCCAATTCAAAGTATGACTCGTCCTCGCTATCAAATTGTTTGCTGGAGAAAACTGGAATTGAACATATGTCAAGGGAAGGTGACGCCGTCGCCAATGCGTATCGCCATTTTTATTTCCGTAATCCATGCGTCCCAATCGATTTTGAAACAATTTCAGAGGCATTGAAACGCTGCCCTCGAACACCTTCGCGTTTGATTTTCAATCATGGAGATGACACAAATACTTTCTACTCAAGAGTCGGCACCGTAGTACTCATGCCGGGTGTTTATCGTGATAGAATCCATATTGACGGAGAACCTTGGGCCGTGGGTCAGTCTATTAAAGCGGTTGCCATTCGTGCATCGTTTCCTGCTATTGGGGCCGCGCTGATGCACTATCACTGTCCATTGCAAGATGGAAGTTGCGAAGTTGATCAAACAATTGAGACTCAGCAAAATCAATCATGCATTACAATCTCTACACGTGATGCTGATGATTTAGGTGGGACGACAAAAGGCATTGCTGTAAGGCTATCACATCTTGCAATCCTTCATGCGACGCCTGGTGTAAGTAAAAATGGTGCATAGTTTTTAGTGGCATAATATTTCAGTTCACGTCACACCGTCTCGTTTGAATATTTTGTATTCAAAGGCTGACATTTGGGGTGGCAATACGGCAATATGCGTCAATGGTGCCAGATGCCAAGTCATCATAGATTCTTGCGTTCTTCAGAGTGATTCGGGAAGAGGGTTGGTGGTTACTAATCAGGCAGAACTTCAAATGGTTCGAACGAATATTATTGATTGTGCTGCGACAGGAGTTTACCTTGGAGATTGGGGATCTCGTGAGTTTTTGCTCAGTCGGCATTGTGACAATCTATGATCTTCCCCTCTCATTCAGTATTTTATCGATCCACATACGCAATTTAGGTGCGCGTATTTCAGGTTGCAATATTGTGCGAAATGGATTTGGATCAAAGAGGTTGCGCTCAGGAGAAATCGACAATATCCAAAATCATTTTTTTGATCACGCAAGATTGGGCCAGCCTATTAGAAGGGAGCAATTCGACGTCGTTCCTTCTGGGCACTCAGGTACTTTAATTGCTGTATTGGTTTGATCTACATTGTGAAATCATTATCTGACTCAAAATTGAATGGCCATCATCGTTTTACTCATATTAGGGGTTTACATAGAGAGTTCGATGGCTTGGATTGAAAACAGCCTTTTGGCTGGCAATAGCCTCACTGGTCTAAGTGTGGTACGAAGCGGATTTGTCAATCTTTCAGCATGTGATGTCACAGAAAATGGGCAAACGGCATCTTTAAATTCTGATCCCATCATGATTGAAGATGCTCATGATGTGCGGGATGCGAGCAGGCTTCAAGGTATTAGTATTAGGGGGGGTGTTGTGGAAGGGCCCATAGTGAATAATTATTCTAGTTTGGCAAGTAGTGACGGAATGCGACAACATTACAAGGGCGGTGTCATTAGAGAAACACCTAATTTTCATTGTGTAAAAGGCCCCATGACTGTGCAGGAGCTACTGGCGGCATTTGAAGGATAAGTTGCTGAACAATGACAATGCTTGTGTTGATCTTCAAGTATCGAAGAATGTTTCGCACGCTGTCTACACTTGGCAGCGCCTTCTACTGGTGACCATAATTGACCATTCAAATCATATTCCAATGCATGATGCATAATGGTGCATGATGGTACATAATAGTAAATTGTCTTTATGATGCCAAGTTCAAAATACTGCTTCTAGTTATTTATCGTTCATTCGTTTCCCCTTGCTGTAGAGTTGACAGGACAAAAGAAGAACTTACGCTGTTTCTCGAATCAGTGAAACTCACTCCAAAACCCAGCATGCGGATTCTACATGGCAAATTTACTGCTGTCATTTTGATCTACGACAAAGTTTTTATTTTACCACTTTAATATTGAAAATTACCTTTCATAAATATCTGATGTGAAACTCCAACATAGACTAAACCTAAGCTGTTTCTCCAATCAGAGCAACTCCTGCCAAGACCCAGCGTGCAGGCGGGCTCGTTGTTTTCAATTGCGCATTGAAATACCACGTAGGTCCTCGTTGCTCGGTCATGTAGGTTGGGCAGTGGTAGACTCCGCCGACGTTTGCTTTCTCCTTAGTTACTGCCTTGACATTCATAACTGGCATCGGGCAGAACATTTCTTTGGGCTTACTCTTTTCTATTTGTGCGCCATTTACGTCCCAGCTTGCACCCTGTAAGCTCAGTCCAATGATGTAAGCCCCGTCACGTGAGTTTCCGTCGACTTCTTCAGCAGACATTACTTTTGTGACACGTGTAAAAGTCACCAACTTGTCCAACTCCCATTGATTCTTTTGCGCTGTGACCTGGCAGATTGCAGTCAAGAAACTTGTTGGATTGACCAGCCCGCTTAGCCAAGTCACCTTAGGGATTTCACTAGGATTGTTCATCCACTCTTCAAGCTGGAATATTCGATCGGAAAAGTTTCTGACCCATGATCCCAGGGACTTCATACTTGGCCAAGCTCGTTTTGCCCATGTGAGAGGGACTCGGTCCAGGTACAACGACAATAGAAGGTCTTCCATAGGCTCGCTCATTGTCAATTCACCTGCAAATCCAAGTTGCAATTCTTTGATGGAGCGTTTGATTTCGGCTAACAACACATTCATGACATCCATTTCTTGGATGAAAACGTTATGGTAAGGGCCTATTTCGTCCAGGCTTCTTGCCAATTCTTCGACGTCAAAATGCTTCTCTCCAAATTTATCTAACAATTCGTTGGAGGTTGCTTCTGCTACTTGTTGTGGAGAAGCGACACCCTCCGTGCTTGAGACTTCTCGCGGCTGTAGCTCAATTAATGTATTGAACATGGCGTTGCTCTGCTGTGTACGGAAATCAATCTCAGCATTGGGATGCAACCCGAAGGCAATTGGGGTGTCGCCTGTCATAGTTCTATCGATGTGTTCGATATATTTATCAAAGGAAGTAGGGGCAGGACTCGTGAAGCTTGCACCCTTCTCGTCTTCTGCAAAGGGATACATCTCGGTTTCGTCAAGTAGCTCGTCTTTCATATAAAAGTTCAAATATTCATTAGCCACAAGGCGATCAAAATCATTAACAATATGCCCTCCATACATAATTTCGCCAAATATATACTTGAGATCTTGCCAAGGGATTTTCCCTCCTCCACTATTGTCCATGTAGTTTTGGAGGCATGTTGCAGAGTCTCTTAAGTCGCCTATGCTGAATGGGTAATTCATGTTGTAACCCATAGGTCCGAATTGCTTTCTTTCCATCAAAACAGAGTGAAAGTGGCATAAACCGAACAAAATGCTTTTTGTTTTTGAATCAGCTTCCTCTATGTATTCCTTCGGGAAGAAACACCAGGCTCTCTTCAAGTTCGCTTTTAAACCTGCGGGGGGTTCATTTGTTAACTTAATACAACGATTCAATATACCAATGGGTATTAACGTTGAGGGGTCGCTAGTAAGAAATACCCTAAACTTTTCGTGACTGCCTTCGGCAGCATACTCATCTAGTTTCTTCTCAAGCTCAACAAGCCACTTAGGCATCAAGTGAACATTATTGAGGATGACCCAGTGCCCATTCCTGTGAGCAGTCTCTAAACATGACATCGCGATAACGTCCTGGCCTTGCCCCATACTAACGTTGTGGTATGATATTCCCTTCTGCAGTCCATTAGCGGCCGCTTTTTTATCTAGATCTGCAACGACATTCGCACCAGGGCTCAAAATAAAATATATTGGAGTTTTTGGAGTGGAATCTCCAAGACAGCTCTCCAAAATCTCGAGACTATTTAGAGTGGAATCGCATTCAATATACGAGCAACCATCTGGCAAGGTGTTCCTGATAAAGTTCGTCAGTGAAGAAGCCATTCGGTCCGGGCGTAAACATCGAACTACCAACATTTTCTGAAATGGTTGCCTATCTAGGCCAGCCCAGTCTAGTGGAAGTTTTTCATCTTCGGGTGATATTGTGTTGAACCACTCTCGAAATCTAGGCGCAGCTTCGACAAGGTCACTCGTAAATTTGCTGAACTCCTCGATTTCACCTAGCGCAGCAGTTGACGACCAAGCAGAGTCGGGAAGCCATTCTAGAGGATTCTGGTCTGTTGCTTTTGTCGGTGCTCGAATAAGAAACTGAAATTGCAATTCGTTCCAGTCTTCATTCCCAATTATTCCTCGCTTCATTAAATTGAATGTTAGTTGTGCTAAGAAAATGAGTTTGTGGCGCTCAAAGAGCCCCCGTGATACCCATGTAAAGATGGTCATTCTCAGAGAGTCGCGAAGGCTGATCACGCGATCATGCAAATTATCTTTAGGAGGAGCCTTACTCACTGACTTCTCAAAAAAAGTCATGAAACTATCCAAAGAGTATTGATACATGTGGTCAATGACACAAAGTTTTGTGAGGAGGAAGTAAAGCATCGCACCTTCAGCTGCTTGGGGGCGATAATCTTCCCGCGCTTCTTCTACCTCTTTTTGTGTTATTTTTCCGCTCGCTACAGCCTCGTTGATTTCCTTCGCAGTTTTCTTTGTTGCTTCCAACCCTTCAATTAGCGGTACGTCGCTCAAAATATCGTCGGGGGCATTTGCTAGTCTTTCGAGTAATTCATCTTCCAACGCAACAAGTTGAATTTGGTAGTTGATTGCTGCGGCTGTTAAGGACCTGGCCTTCTCTTCGAGATCATGTCTCTCAAGCTCGACTACTTTGGCTAAAAGTTGGTCCTCTAACCCTTTTTCCGTTGCAATGAAATTGATTAGAGTACATTGTGCTGCGATTTCTGGTTTGTAGTGGGGGTTGCTCAGTTTTGTTTGCAAATATAATTGAAAAGCTGGGTCGTATTCAACTTCCTCTCCACCTAATTTCAGGTACAGACTTCGCCCTTTCTTGTAGATTGATCGTGACAAAACAGGGTCGAGCGTTGCATCAATGTCGGTTCCAATATTCTCTATTATAACACAGCGCCCATTTGTAATTGCATTTTCAAGTGTTCTCAGCCAGTTCTTTTGAGTTAACTGGATAATGTCCAAGTTACCTTCTTCTTTCCTCTTGAGCCATTTGATACCTTGCACCTGAGGGTCGATCAGAAGTGGCCATCGTTTGCAATTCGTCAGTATTGCACCATTCTCTAGAGATATTCTATCGCTAGGAAGGCCTTCGCTGACCATTTTGGAGTTTTTCCCCTCATCTGAAAGAATGTCAAGAGGATCAGACCCTTCGGTAATGGGAATGCCTCGACTTGTCAGATCAGTGATCCATTGGTTTTTCCACAGCTCCTCGCGTAAGTCTTTATCAAAAGCACCAACGTATGACACAAACCCAGCAGCAAGCATGCAGTCTCCAACAAGCGTCAAAGCATTCCTCTTCAGCCGTTCGATTTCTTCGCCCCAGCGCACATTTTCGCTTGCGAGTCCACCGACCAGTCTCTGGGCTAAGTCTGCTCTCGAAGTTAGCGCTTCTGCTTGATCTTCTACTTCTTTCTTTTCTCGCACTGCCTCCTCATATTTTGCATTAAGCATAGATAGTTGGATTTGAACTTCGGCAACTGTCTGCTGAGCGGCCTCCAGGCTTGCAATGGCAGCGGCTTTACTCTCCCTTGCGGCTTGAAGTGAATCCATGAGAGGTTTCACCTTGACATAAATACGATTGAAACCGTAAATGTTGACAACCCATGTGCATAAATTAGCTGCAGCAGCCGATTTTGACGTCATTTTGTCAGGTGTAAAGTTGTCATCTTCGATGTATTGCTTCAAAAGTCCAACCTCGTGTTCTGTAATGTCTTCGCCCCTGAATTCTGATAACTTCGTTTTAAATGCATCAACGTTTTGCATCATCGCTTTTGCACGATTCCAAGTTTGCTTCTTCGGGTTGTACTCTTTTTCAATTAAAATTAAGCATGAGTTCGTTACCTTATCAACTCCCGCGGGTGGTTTTGACAATCCCTTGAGTTCTGTAAGCATTGCCTTGCTGAGGCAGTCAACTGCTGCAGCAGCAGCCTCCATTGCAGGTTTTGCCTCGCCGAGCTCTTTCTCAGCTTGGTTCTCAATAACCATTGCTTTCTCGGACTCCTCATTAGCTTTTTCGGCCTCAATTTGTGCAGCCTCTTCTTGAATTTGAGCATCGGCCTGTTGGACACCCATTTCTTCTATCAGTTTGTCAGTTGCCTTTTTCTTCTCTTCCACCTTCTCCATGGTGATTTTTAAATCCTTTTGAAGTTCAGTCACATCTTGAGATGTTTTCCGTAGGGTGGACAGCCCAACATCCAAACGATCAATAAGGCGTTGCAAATCAGCTTGTTTGTTTCCAAGCAAGTATTTGAAGAAGGAAATGAGCTCCAAAAATGACTTTGGAGTAACATAATTGTATCGGCGCTGGGTCTCCAAGAAGTGCTGTGACATTTTTGCCACGCTTAAATGTTCTTCTGCCATGTGCATTGCGAGATTGTTTTTAATATCTGATGACCCACTCATATCCACATCTTCGAGGAATCGCTGTGCAACGCTCACCAAGGCATCTCTTGGCCAAGGATGGAACTGGTCGATTACGGTGCAGTTGACAAGGCCTGGGAATCTGCGTGCGCGGACCCTGAAAGTGTCTCCCACAGGTGAGAATGCTAGCACAACATGCAAGTTCCTCTTCACTTTTGACACAAAGAAATTTATTCTAGCCTCAGGGGTGTCAGGGACTCCAGCAGATTTAGCCTCATTTCCGATGGATCCAAGAATATTATCGATGTCTTCCTTGAGGAAAAGATCTGGGATCCAGCCACTGGTGATGATTCCATTGATATAAACCAAGAACTGTTCATTGACAATTTGTGAGTCTGTCATTAGGAATACTATCGGATTTCCTCTCACACCTGCCGACATATATATTGACCGAAGTTCTTCTTTCAGATCCTCTACACCAAAGCTAGAGGTAATTGAAATTTGCCGCACTTCAAAGTCACTAATGAAAGCCGCAAGGCGGCACAAGCTCTGTTTTCCTGATCCACCAACTCCGATTAACATGGCATTCCCTCCTGGATTTTGAATGATCCTGTTGATTCTTGTAACATGAAGAATAGCCTGCTGAAAGAGAACCAGGTCCATGATGGCATTGCTTTCGTTGTATTCTACCAGCTTTGAGTCTAGAACTGCCTTGAGTTTATCCATGGACGGAACTGGGAGATACGAGCCATCTGATGTTGTGACAAAATTAGTAAAAACATTATTTGGCTCAAACAATGCTTCACTTGATATCGATGTCGTACAAAGATTTTTCTTGACAATTTCAGTGAAAAAGCCATTAAACACTTCTATCTCGTCTTCTGTCACCAGCCTATCGGCATACACCCGTTGCGATTCGTGTGTGAACAGCCTAGCAAGCATTACTGGCTTGATGTAGTAGTCTCCCTTTGCGTGACAACATCCTTGGAATATGTTTGCAAGCTCCCTCATGTTCCAGTTGTACATGAATCTAATGGCAGAGGGCAAGAACTTAGTGCTAACAGCCTCGTGAACTTGAATGGCTGTCTCGACAATTTTTCCCGATAATTCTTGCATTGCGGGCTGGAATGAGCTAAGGTGGCCACCAAATAAGCTGGTGAATATGGTATTGAGATCAGATTGTGAAGGCATGGCAATCGCGAAAGTAGCAAAGTGTCGCTGGCATCGTTCGCAAATTTCAAAAGATCCCGCTGTAGGGTTCATTGCCGCAATATATTGGATGTCCATGAGATTTTTCCTCATTCCCAGGTCAGTCCGGTCGAAGATAGAACCATATTGCATGTGTTGGGTCAATAGTGCGATCGAGTTCTGAGTTCCATATGTCTCCACGTATGGTAAGTTCATATCATCAATAAAAAATACCATTTTCTTTCCCATGGGCGGGCCAAAGAAGTTCCCAGATCTCTTATCAATGTACCCTTCAAGCTCATTCTGTAGCGTGAATGATGAAGTATAGTAGGACATGACAATATTTTTACTCAAGATTCCATCAGTCTCTTTATCTAGAGAACCCAAGTAGTTTTTAATTATTTCGGTCTTTCCTGTACCAGCATTTCCAACGAGCATTGCGTACTTCCCATTTTTCACAAGTTTGTCTAGCAAGTAAGTTATGCGAACTGTCTCAATAGTCTCAACAAAAAGTTCGTTGAAGGGAGTTTCGCCGGGTCTTGTTCCAATAGGAGTTGGTGAATGTGATGGCACCATTGATTGCCATTGGACGTGCTCTCCTGATTTGGGATCGTAAAGGTAGTCAAAGCAAAGGCCCTCCTTGGGAAATTTTGCCCCAAATGTTGAGGCAAAGTCTTCGGAAAATTTCTTCCTGTAATCGCCAGATTTGTCTATAATCATGGGTCCTCCAAAGGCCCACATTGCGGAAAAGACAAAAATTGTTTCAATAGTTTCTGGGGTCATCTTGCCATCCGGCACCAGTGGAAGTAGCCCCTCAAGTAAATAAAGAATTGTGCTAACTTTGTTGATGAGTCGTATTTGTGTCACCTCCTTGTATCCCCTCCGTGTCATTTCAACAAGAGTGTCGATGTACCGGTCAAAGAGGGAAGGAAGATTATTTTTCTCGGTAGAATTATCGCGACCCTGTACCCACGTCTCAACAAGAGGCCTCCATCCAATATCGACTTCGTTGATGAATAAAATTCCAGCCCGGGAAACAGTTGCTGGAGTGGCGTTTTTCAATGAGTTAATTTCGAAAACCATCCTCATGGCGGGTGATAAAGGAACGCGTTCATTCGACACGAGGGTGAGTACTTTGTTATCGTCCATCACTGTGTTCATAGATTCTATCCAAACTGCGTCGATGTCTCCATCCAGTACAACCCACTTGTAAGTTTGGTAGTCGTGAAATCCCTGGTCTGCAAAGTTTTTGCTCATTCCTCGCATGATGATGCTTAAAACTCCATCTTTCCAGTCTTTGGCAAGAGTCATGTATCCATATAACTCGTCACCAGTCACAGCCTTTGGGTTGACCGTTTCTGCGACGCACGTATGTTTTGGTTTATCAAGATTATGCGCACCTTGAAGAGTCTTCCAAATCGTTGTCTTTGCACATCCAGCGGGGCCAAGGAGCATGACTGAGTGACGAACATCTAACAATTCTTGGAAATTGCATGTCTTGTTTATAAACATTTCGTCATACTGCAGACCACGTTCTTTTGCTACGCGGACAATTTTGACCTTGAGATCCTCGTCTACCTTTGATTCTACTGTGAGACCCATAAAAAGATCATTAACAAGCCGAAGGAAAATTGGAATGTCGTGGATGGGCATTTTGGGTGTGTTAAAATCACGAAGAGCACGCATGAGAACTTGACTTTCATCAAGAGTGGGATTGGCGCGTTTCATTCCTCCGGCAACTCGAAGGACAGATTTGACAGATCGAAGTCCCCAGTCATAGTGCGGTTGCTTTGAAAGCAAGGCAGATGACAATTCATATAGGGTGTTGAATTTAACAGATAATGCGCGAGCTGTCTGGAACCCTTCTGCCATTAACATATTTTCTTGAATTAATTTCATGTCAGGACGAATCATGGCGCACGAGCGGAATAGAGCCTTCAGATTCTCTGGTAACTCAGTTCGTCCAGCATAGCCGGGGTTCATTGTGATCCAAAAGCCGCATGTAGGAATGAGAGAAATAATGTCTCCCATAAAGTCAAAGTATCCAACCTTCACAGGAGGGGTCCCCGCGGGAACAGATTGGAATTCTTTGTCCCTGTTCTCTGGCCTCGAATATTTGACAATTGCATCTTGAATGGTCTTGACTTGCGTTGCCACAACAGATAAAACTTCGATAGGAATGCGATTAAACTCGTCGAAACATCCCCAAGCACCAGTTTGAGCGAGACCTCGGAAAATATCAGCAATCGACTGGAAATTCATCTGGTCGGAGCAATTGAAGACGTAGCAAGGAATGGCAAGAGCTCGCGCAAGATCCTTTGTTGTTTCGGTCTTTCCTGTACCAGCTGGCCCCGCCGGAGCACCACCCAGATACAGTTTGAGTGCCATTGTCAGTGTAATGTAACACCGATCAGTCAACGGCGTGATTACAAGGCGCCCAGTGTTACCGACCCACTCGTAAAAATATTTACAAGAAAAGTCACAAATCTTCACATTTACATCAAGGGTTGGCTGCTCCCATTCAAAGCGTAGCTGCTGCTGCCATGCAAATGCATTTGGTCCTTCGGTCTTTTGGACAATAAGACGGTCAACAACATCACGAGAGTGCACATCCATTGTAATGAGTGAAATAATTTTTGTACGGTCAGCTCCAGATAGTTCGCCCAGGACAAGTTGAATGAGTGAAGAAAGGCGGTTGTTGCAAATTTGTAGGTAACGTTTGACTGCATCTTCTTGTCCCCCTTCAAATTCCTCTAATGCCAGTTGTGTTTCGTCAGTCCAGTAAATTTGAGTTCCTGTAATACACAATTGTGCTGGATAGTTAAATAACCATTCGTGTCGCGGAGTATCAATTTCCCAATTGACAGCCTTTTCGACAGCATCAGACAAAATCACTTTAAGAGATTTTCTCATTGATTCCGTGAGGCGATTCAAGTAGCCCTCCACTTCACCCTCCATTGTAAAGTGTTCGTGCAGCAGCACCTCTTCGCCGTCCTTGGCAACCATGGTGTCGACAATTTTGTCACTCTTTTCTCCATTTTCTAAAGTGACAAAGTTCAAATTTGCAAGTGCGTCGTAGCAGTCGCCGAGGTAAGGCATGATCTTTGGTGGATTTGTCCCATTTGCAAGCATATCGAGAAGAGCCACTGATGATACAAAATAGAATCGAGGAAAAATCTTCTTCTTGATGTCGAGGTATTCGTGCAGTGATTTCTGGCACATTTCAAGTCTCTCGCGCATGCCCTTCAATGATTCGCAGCGTCCCTCGACGGAGCAAACTTTAACGCAATTTACTTCTAATACAGCTTCTTTCATAAGTTCCTTGAACTCAGAGTCAATTCCTTCGAAACGCTTCGTGTCTTCTGGTAGCTGCGAACGAATATCAGCCGATGCTAAAAAGATAGATTCAAGTGATGCCCAAGCACGAGATACAGACATCCACATCCTCAATGTATCGTCAACAGTTCTCAGTTCACTTTGCCATTGCACAACGCGGTCTTTGAAGTACTCCATGAATTTCCCCATTCCGTAAATGCCCTGTAGCTCCATTTGATGGGCTTCCATGCTCTCAACCACCTCCTCGCTTGGTCGTGGAACATACATCTCGGTGTCTTTGTGGGGTGAATATTCCAGTTCCATAACAGACCAAATACTTTCAATTTCTGTAAGTTTCTTCTCAATCTTCAGTTCCTTCATTGCAGTTTCGACGATATCCTCGATCTCTTCTTTGTGGCTATGAAGTTTCAGCAACAGCATATCATGGAGGGTAAACTTGGGATCCGATGGGTCGACTGCCTTAACATTACAAACCCGAGCGAGAGCTGCCCAATGACGTGGTCGCATGGCATCCGAATGAAGGTCGTGTACAAGGGGTAATACAGTTGCCATGATGGCCATAGATTCGTCAACATCTCTGTACACTTGCCAGCCCTTCATTGCAGGGTAAGATGCGCCCTTTTCTTTCAGTTGCTTACGGAGACGTTTGTTTGCGTCTTCAAGATCAATAGTGTTCACATCTTTCCACAGCGCTTTTCGCCACCCTTCATAAACTTTGCTCACACTCAGCTTGAACTCCCAAAGGTGAGTGAGCTGCTTGATTTCGCTTCGAGTTTCGCCAATTTCGGGATAGCTTGTCGGCTGCAATTCAAACAGATCCTCGAGCTCGCGAAATTTATCTATCTGTACCTCAAGCTGATCAAGTTTGGAAGCGAAAGAATCAATAGCAAAGAATGCTTCGGAGCACTCTCCTTCAAATTTAAATGGCGCATTTGCTCTGAACTCGCCACGGAACTCCCTTATTGAGAGGTAGAATTGGTCTAGATCGATCTTCAGTGCGTCAACGGATGCCATTTGCATCGGCAAAATATCCTCCTTTGTTTTGAAGGTCTTTTTCACAACTGCTTCCCATGCCAAAGGTGCCTCTTCAAGGAAGTCCTGTAAGTTTTGACCTGCTACCTTGGCATCTAATACGTCGACACCATAACGCCGAAGAATTTGAACACAATCTCTCTGTGGGGCAAACAGCTCAGGAACAGAGTCCATTTTCAATCTCACGTCCCTAATCACGGTCATTACTTCCATTAGATTGTCATTACTCTCTTGGTTTTCGTCAATTTCCTTAGTCAACCCTTGAGTCACTGCCCCCATGAAGTTGTGAAGATCGGATAGAGTCTTGATAATAGATTCACGCATGTGGGAAGTAAAGAGATTGATCCACTTAGTAGCAAAAAGTGAGACTTCCCTCTTCGCTGGCGTGATATTTATTCTTAACCATCCGATATCAGTAGGTGACTTGGTTTTTGATACTTCAGTCTGCGCCTCGACGCACTTTTGAATTGCTTTGTCGAATTTGTCCAAGTCCAAAAGCTTCGTGCCGTGTTCAGTGACTATAGTAGCATCTTCACAAAAGTCCTTGAAATAAGAAGCGAGATCTGTTTCCCAAATATATGAGAATTTGTCAAAAGTGTTCTTGAGTTCGATGCATGCTTTGTCATTGGTAGCAATAGTATCTGATAGCAAAGCCAGCACACTGCTTACGGCCAAATCTGAGTGCATTTCTCTCATGTAACTCCCATCCGCATCAAGCCGCTTAAAAAGAGTTGATATTTGAAAAAATGAGCCGACGATATTATCCATCATGTCTGACATGCCTTTTCCATTCGCAGTATAGCCAAGAGGAGGTTGGAAGGCGATGCCCTCTGATTCGTTCAAAATTAGCATGATTTCGAACAATGGAAGCCGGCCATCTCTTCGAATAGACTCCGGGTCGACTTGGTCAAGCAAGAATTCGAGTGATGTAATTATAGCAGTGGAAAGACCTTCGACGACTACGCTGTTGACGAACTCTACATAACATCTCCAATCGGCTGAAGCGTTTGAAACTCTAAGCACTTTGTTCGTTTCTTTCAACAAAGAATGTATTTGCTTTCCAGCATCCTTAATTTCGGTAAAAAAAGAGGCTTTGATGGTCTTGAACGATCGCTCAAACTCTTCTTTGTCCATTGGCTTTGTTTTTCTTTCAATCATCGGCTTATCCCACTTATGGGCAATCTCTTGTACTGCAGCAAAGTTGTCCTTCATTGTTTTTAAAATGCCATGGACAACTTTTACCTGCTCCATTGAATTCCCAATGAATTCATCTACACCATCAGATTGCCAGTTCAAAGACTCAAGGCCATGCTTAACCACATTATCAAACTTTGCCAAGTAAGGATCAACAAGAGGTTTTTCTACTGGAAGCAAGTTCTTCAAAACTGAATTGTTCATGTTGACAATAAGGTCCAAGTTTCCAGTCCATGCTCGAAACGAATCAGCTGACTTAAATATTTTGAGCGCTGAGTCGGGTACTGAAAGCCCCAGTAGAAGAAAATATTTGACTTCGCGCAGTAGCCGAACAAGCGCAGGGTCAAAATTTGTCACAAGCTGGCGATTTTCTTCTAACCTCCGCAAAAGAGGCAACTCAAGCTTAGCACCAGATGTGGCTTCAACATCACGCCCCCACTCTTCGATTTTTTGCGCTTCGAAGTCGAGCAACGATGACATGATAGCTTTCTGTACCTTTATCACCTCTTTTGCTTCCTCTCTGTCAAGAATGCTTTGGTCTAACTCTTTCATTTTTTCCATTGGTATCTTGACTCTGGCTATGAGCCCACGACACCATGTTAGGGATCCGCCTATTGGGGGGAGGTTGCGCATTGTATCTTTCGGTGGGTTACATCTATACTGAAGGAACTCCTCCTGGATTACCTTCAGATCTTTGCCATAAGATTGAATGAGCCTGATCTGTTTCACTTCTACTTCGTCTTGGATTATTGGGCGATCTAGAAGTTGCCGATCAAAAGTGTCCACCAACTGGAAGCGACCATACACTGTCTCGCAATCATCCAGAGCTAGACCAATTACAGCCCCAAGCCTGCGCTCTATCTCCTTTACAAATTTTCGAAATTCAGAGTATTCATTGTCGAACTGAGTAGCTCCTATGTCCATGATGTCATAATCTAAGTTTTTCACAGCGTCCACGGAGCTCTGAAAGTCATCCTTGATCTGCTGAATGGTAGACGTAAGGGTGCCACCTTTTGTTCCGCCTATTTCAACCTTGGCTAGCTTCGAAAACTGAATAATTGTCTTGGTTAGATCCAAAATATCGTGACACCTTTCAATAAAACAGTCAAGGCGCCCAAATAAAGCACCATTCTGGATGCGCCATTGGTTTTCAGGGCATTCGGTTGAAACTTTCGCCTTGTAATCAGAATATGTGTCCTTAAAACTACCACACACTTTCAGTACCATCAGTAGCTCTTCCACTGCTACGTTGGCTTCCTCATTTTCGATTAAGGAGAAAATCTGCTCGCCAGAAATGAATCGACAAGCTTGGTCTATTATTGAGTTGCACATTTCTCGAATTAGGATTACTAGTCGAGTGGGAGTGTTGTAATAAGCGGAATGTTTCCATATGAGCATTAGAGTGTGCATCATCGGCTTGAAGATTGTCGTCAGATTGCCAAAATCGTCTTCATTTAATTTGCTGACCCATTTCTCTAACGTTTGAAGATGTTTCATGTTGTCGTTGGCTTCAAGCCGCGCAGCATAAACCTCCTTGCATAGTCTAGCAAAGGTTGTGCAGTATGTAGACTTAGCTTGGTCCAAAGCCCGAAGAATTCTGCGTATTCCTTGACTTTGGAGTTGCTCAAAAATAGAGTTTAAGTTGTTGGCCTTATTTTTCCAAAACGATATTTCGACATCGGGCGTTGGGTGAAATCCTAGCTTTAGCTGAGCCTCTGGGTCTTGCTTCAGCACATTCTTTATTTGCTTCGTCCAGATGATGATGGTTCCTTCCAGCAACGATATCCGATTGTTCGTTTCTGACAAGGCCCCATTGTCGCCATCTAGTGGCGGTGTCGGCAACCTTGTCTCCGCTTTTACTTGACCGCAAAGAATTGCCGATGATGACAGAAATGAATGAAAACAATCTGTTATTTCACGGCTCGTGAGGTCCCCCCAACTGAGCTGGTTCGTCTGATTGGATAGCACTGGAAGTAATACGTTTTTCGACACCAGTTCCAGATGTTCAAATGATGACATTCCTCCTATTTCAGCAATGAAGGTGCCGGAGTGTATGTTCGCATCTGTAAGCTGGTCTACCATCTTTGATATGGCCAAGCATTTCATCTTGGGCAATCGGTTCGGCATTGCCTCGATGATTTTGAGATTCTCTGGTATCAATATGCATTTTACTTTGTTGCTCGTGAAAAAAATCTCCAGTAATTCGCTGCATGATCAAAAAATGTTACAAATGTAATTCAAAAGGTGAGATAAAAAGAATAAGCGGACATTCAATTGATTGTAATTAAGAATCAAAAGCATTGTTAAGTATAATGAATTTTACCTTGTTGGTTCTGTTCTAAAAAGCTTATCGAATTTCGCCCCCGGTGTGAGCTTGCTGGAATAGGTTGAAAGAATACATTGTACGATGAATTGCACCCGGGGGTCATCCCAAAAGGTTACGGACTCATCGTCTTTGTCTGTCATGGTATTTTAGAATCGTCAGATTCAGGTGTTGTCTAAAATGCAATCATCTCGCACATGCATGAATGGGAAAAGATGGACTCTATTCGACTCTTGTTGACAATCTCTTCGTTCCAGAGAAAAGAGCAGTGCTTGGTGCAGCACAGGTCAATCGGTCAAGTACTACTTAGTAAGCGACGATCAGCTACGATGCTCACAGAAATTTGAAATTTTGCCTCGAATTTGAATTTAAAAATCGTGCGTATGCCCGTACCCGTACTAGAGCGTGAAAATTGAAGATGCCACCCCTTGTCAAGTTTAATCATGTGCGATTTAATAACCATGATTTCTTTCATAATAACAACCAGCATTCAATTTACTTTGTGGACACCGCAATTATAGCTCGAAGAAAGTGTCGAACTCCACTGCTCACCCGGTGATTGTTATGTTGAAAACCGTGGTGTTTGCTGAGTTGGGTGTGCGAAATGATCGAACATATGAATAAAACATTAATGCTGTAGAGATATGAAGACTATTTTCATTTGTTGTTTAGTATTTCCATGTGTAAAAATTGAATCAACAGCTCCTAAGTGCTCGGCTCTTTTCTGTAATTTTATCGAGTTTGCTAAACCCATCATAATTCTAAGAGAACTCCGAGAACTCTTTCGTAGTATCGAGTCAACAGGAGAAGACCCCCAAACAGCATGACTAACCATGAGAGTTCTACACCTCTCTGTGAGCCAGTGATGGTGCTTATAGTTTTGTGCTTCACCTTCTCAACTTGGTCTTTTAAATCACCAAGGTTCCCATCATTTCTAATAACTATGTGCGCCCGACGTGCCTTTTCCTCGACTGGTATTTGGCTAGCAATTCGTTGTTGGCATTGTTCCAAAGATAAATCTGGATTCCTTTTGTGCAGACGCTCCAATTGTAGTTTTGAGTTGCATGCCACCACGATGATTGTACCGAAGAGGGTGCGCATTGGAATTCCTCCTTCGAAGAGGAGGGGGATGTCGACGCAAACGACCCGAGGCCTTTCTCGTAATTGTTTCTTGCTGCTGAAAAAATGGTTAAAATTTAGACCCTCGTATACAATTTGTTTCAGCATAATTTTGATAATTTTTGGGTGCGTGATGGAGTTGAGCTTCCTACGTTTTTGCCTGTCACGGAATACAACGTCTCCCAATTTTCGACGATCAATTGGAGGAAACGATTGCAAAGGCGACGATGAATTTTGCGAATTGAGTGCATCATTTTCGCTTTCTTTCTCGCCCGTGCTCAGTATCTCATTTCCAAACTCGGCAATTAATCGATGATAAACTGAGTCATGGCCTAATTTTTCTGGCAACAAAATGTCATGAGCAATGCCATCCACATCTATTACAATAAACTGGGCATCCTTTTCAGTTCCCTCTAGTATTCTTCGTTCGTTGCCACATTTTTCGTTATTGCTAGACGTCTTGCTTTGACATGATTGGGAACCCGATAGGAGGCCTGATACCGTTGACTTCCCTGTGGCGATACCTCCGGTGAGTCCCACTGGTTGCAGGGCAGATCCTAGCACTATCCCAGAAAAAGCTAAAAGTATGCGTAACACTGAGAATGCAATAATTCCAATATGAGAACTCTCTTTTGTCAGACATTTTCCGGCAGCATTTTCTGCTTTGCATGACCCCACTTCATTATCGGTGAAAGTAGATGCCACAGCTTTTATCTCTATCCCAAATAGCTTCAACGAAAATGGGTTAAGTCCCAGAATGAAGGACACCAATAAGTAAGAAATTGCAGTTTTGATTAAAACGTTGCGCAATCTATCATACGGATGAGTACGTCGACAAAAGCGCTCAGTGGCCGCGCCGACAACGACGCCCAGTGGCAATTGAAGGATGGCAAATATCACTTGACGTAGAAATGGTAGAATGTTGGGGAGCAAATCACGAAAAGCCTGAAATGCAATCATCGCACAAGTACACTATTGCCAGGTGACAGGAAAGATAAATAGGGCGCGGGTGGGGATTGGGGATATGAGTCGATCGGGTGGATCTTATGATGTCGTTGCGCTCGTCCCTGCTCGCTTTGGTTGGGGTGGCGCGGGGCGTGGGTGGCAATCTGTGACAATAATTGCAATGGGTGTACTACTACATGCTGTGTGCTGTGACCGTCGGCACGTGTTGTACGTTGTACGTTGTACATCATAAGGTAGTAGATATTAGGTAGATATTAGGTAGATAGGTGTAGGTAGATTCTACACAAGTCCGAACAAGGAGCAAGGAGCATGCAATGAAGGCTCGACGCCAAAGCAAGGCCGGAAATCCCATCCGTCGCCCTCCATCAAGCGGCAATAGCACTGGCTCCGGGTACTCATCATCAGGTAGCTATTCATCTGGTTATTCATCGCCATCTGAAGTCGGACACGCCGCCACCTCCCTCATGGACAGAATGTCTTCTCCCGACACTCGCATAGACATTGATGAAGGCAACAAAGGTCCATACTCCCACGCCTCCGGCACGATCTCAATGTCGGAACGAGTGCGCGTGGCTCGAATGTTTTTCACACTAGCATGTTTGTGGCCATTCTTATTCTTACTAATACCCCCTTCATCATCACCCGCCCACGTGGCCGTCATGGATACTATGGTCGAAATTGATACAGGTGTAGGCGATGGCAGCTCCCACAGCCTTTCGCGTCACATGCAACAATTGTCTCATTTGGAAAAAAATGCTCATGCCAAAATTGACCACCTGCGCGCATTGACTTCGTCTCGTGTCTCTAGCAATTTATCTGCCAAGACGGCATTTCTCCGGCAGGAAATGTCAACATTGCTCCATCGAAGTGACGTCGTTGGATATGGTCCTTCTCACCCGCGTGTCGCTGTTGTCGTTGTGGTCCCATCGCAGCTAGACAATGATATAAATGGTGAAAATCAGGATGATCAATCTCTTTTGAATGGGGCACTTGAATCTGTCGAGTCTGTATTCAGCACGACAGACCGAAACAGAATTTTTATCGTTACAGTTGTTATGGATGGAAGGGGAAAGTTAGGTACTTTTGAAGCCAAATTGCAAGATATCGATGCAGGTAGAACAAAGCATAGACACGGAGGAATGGTTCATACTCATGATCATCATCACGACTGGCAAATGGAGGGAAAATCCAAGGAGGGAGAGGAGAATGACGAGACACACACACACTCAGAGAAAATACACACACTTTACAATCATGAAGCAACTGGTATCTCAGCATCACGAAATGAGGCAGTGCACTTTATTAACGTGTTGGCAAGAAAACACGAGGAAGCAGGCTTAAAGTCGCATGACGAGGATTTAATCTTGCTCTTTTTGAGATGTGATGCAACATTACAAGAATCTGAAGAGGCACATACATGGTTGGATGATGTCACGGATGGTTTGGTCTTGTCCCCAACTGATACAAGTAATATTGATGCATCAAATGGAGGTGGTCGATCAATGCAACCCGCAAATTCCATATCATTTGCTGTCGATTATTCCAACACTGACACTGAAGGAAACGTTGAAATACACCGCTCACATTTAGGAGAAATTCAATCGTTTGATGAATTGCTCCATCCTCAACGCTCTTCTGCCACTGCACAACAAATGTCACTGAGTAATGGGGACTCATATCCAACCCCCATTGTCGGTGGAGCTGCAACAGCAATGCGACTTGAAACGTACAATGCACTCCCTGCAAAAGATGAATCATTATCAAACCACTATAGTGCTGATTTGGAACTATCATTCAATTTATGGATGTGTGCTGATGGAATCGATGTACTTGGAAGTAGCTTGGCTCGTGTAGTAGTAGATCCACTGGTTCTTTCTGCTCAAGAAAAGACAGGCTTGCCAGGACCAACAGCGGCACGGTTAGTGAGTGCCTGGATGAATGGACATGGTGATGATGCCTATGCAAGTGCGACTTTACGTTCTGTGGCTCAATATTCCGCAACAGAGCACCATAGTAAGAATATAGTTGGAGACGGCTCACAGCCAAAAGACCATTCCATGTCAGAACACCGAGTCATGTCCGAAAAAGCTGCAGAATTGAAAAATATATTGGTCAGAATTGCAGCTGAAGCAAAGCAATTTGGAACCTTCCCATCAGGACTGGGTAAAAAGTGCCGTCCGTTTTCGTGGTATGTCGAGAACGTTCATCCTGAACTGAAGATTAACGAAGAGGAAGATGGAGAAAGCATTGACGATCATGCGATGATGAACCAACCATTAAAAAAGAAAAAAGAAATATTACTTCCGTCAAATCCCCTCGATGAAAAACGTATGGCTATCATCACACGGGCGTCACCTGTTGACATTGCTTATGTAGACGTCTCTGGAGGACATGCCGAACACCCTCACAAGGGTGCGACAGACGAAGAGGGCAACTTTGGATACGTCCATGATGAAACTGCACTTTTCAAAAACCCTCCTGCCTTTACTTTCAAGGACGACAAAGATCACGAAAAAACATGCAAAAAAGGCGATCCCAATTACAAAATGCTCACTGAAAAGGTTTATGTAGATATAACAAATCACGAGGCTGCAGAGAAAAGAGCAGAACATGGATTAGCAAAGAAAAGGCGGGCCAAAATATTTTGCTTGGTCTACACCATTGAAAAGTTTCATGATAGAGTGCCTGCAATTAAAGAAACATGGGGGTGAGTGGTGTAGTATGACATTTTACCATTGTTGTTGTTAATTTTGATCATCCCTTTTCTATCACTGATGCTATCATCCATCAACATGTCGTGCAGTAAAAAGTGTGATGGGTTCATGGTTGCATCTACTAAGACGGATGTGGCCCTGGGAACTGTCAACATTCCTCATGAAGGACCAGAGGAATACAACAATATCTGGCAGAAAGTTCGATCCATGTGGTCATATATTTACGATAATTATTACGAAAAGGTATGAAGCCTTTGTTTGATGCTCAAATTCACAAAAGCACTGAGTTTTTGTTTGAATACATATCGAATGCTGACTTTTGTTGCTTTGTTATCATTATTTTAGTACGATTACTTCCATATCGGAGGTGACGATTTGTACCTTATTGTAGAAAATTTGCGGCTTTATCTCGAGAGCGAAGAAATTCAATTAGCTTCAAATGGAGGCTACCATTTACCTGACGGTTCAGAAGAAACCCAAACTCCTTTGTTTTTGGGACGACGGTTTGCAGAGGGGGGGGACAGGGACCGAATGTTTATCTCCGGAGGAAGTGGATACACGATGAATAAGGCGGCGTTGAAAACTCTTGTTGTCAACGGCCTCCCTAATTGTTTCCCACATTTGAAAACATTTTCAGAGGATTGCATGGTGGCTACGTGCTTCCGAAAGGTAAATTGCCGCTATTTTTTCACATTGTTTTGGCACTGATTCTGATTACTGCTGCGTGATGAGTTATCATATGCATGAAAAATATTTCAGTCATCTGTTTTTAACCTTTTGCCTCTAATTAAAATTCAATTTTTTCAACACAGATGGACATTTTGCCTTATGACACTAAAGACGAAGCCGGTGGCGAGCGATATATGCCATTCCAGCCAGGCCACCATCTTACATATCTTCCTCCGAAGAACGTAAGTGGTCACAACGAATGTACTTTTTGTATTGATGTCTTTTTAAATATATGCTTACTCTCCTTTGCTTTGTTTCATTTCAGCCGAAAGATGATTGGTACTCTAATTATAGCGTCGATGTCAAGTGGGGGAAAGACCACTGCGCAGCAAAGAGTGTTGCCTTCCACTATATCAAGGAGGATTTGATGAGGCGAATGCACGCGATTTTGTACCATTATTGTTAAACCAGGATATGGCCAACATTTTAAATGTATTGCATTCATTTTTAATTAGAATTATTAAATATCCTCTATGAACTACGATACCTATTGATAAGGTGGATAATCATTATTATTTCTTGTGGTAGATAATCGATATGTTGTAGTAGCATCTAATACTTCTTTGACGCATTCTGAAAAGATGAAAAGTATTTTTCAGCTCATCGGCTGATCGATGATGGAGGCTCTGGAAGACACTGGATGGGCGGTGTACGTAAGCCGTGTACAGAAAGGTACACATATTTACCTTTTTCAGCGAAAATATTTTGAGCC
>JALLAR010000063.1:0-26293 GCA_036939335.1 Conticribra guillardii
AAAAAACTGGCGCGCGCCAGATGATTTCATAAAAAAGAAAATTTCGTCAATATACCTAATTCCTACATGCAATGCACTGATTACTATTCCGACGTAAGAATGATTTCATCATCCATTTGGCCGAAAACATAAAAAACAGCGGAGAAACTTTCTCCGAAAAATTGAAAAATATTTCGAAGAACTCGAGAGCTCAATAGGGTGCTGCACGGAATGGGATCCATATTGTGAAAAAAAAAATATCCTGCAACATAAACGTACACTCTTGATTCTATTGCTGCCATCGGTAAGGACTGGAGGCAACAACAAGATCAAGCCCTGTGGTTAGAGACATTGTCATCAGTCAGGTGGTGCAAATACGTCCTCTTAAAGTAGATAGGAGAGAGTTAGCGGGCATTGAACCCTTCAGCTCATTAGTAGAATGGACCACATACCAAGCATTGGGCAAGAGCTGACGGTTCTCGAAATTAATGACCAGCATACCTCGAACGCATTGAAGTACTTAAATTTGCCAACGTCGATAGATCTAACCACTCTCTTGTCCAAGTTGGAGCACGCCGAAAAAGAATTCTACCCGCAACAGCAACAGCGACAAAAGAACGACAATATAATCCAAAGAGTCAAGCTAATTGAATTAGATTCCTATCACCACCAACTGCCAAACTTGCAGCAGCTACACCATTTGCAACTATCAGCATGCCACAAAACGAGATTATTTCTTGCAGTTGCGTATGGAGCACACATAGTTGTGGCCCAACTATTTGCGTTGGAGCTTAGACAAGTCCATGACGATGCAGACGAGAGAAGTCACTTAGACGGAGATGATGAGTTTGAGGACGACGAAGAGCTGGAATGGGTGGATGTGTCCACTGACAGGTTGATTCAGGGCCCTGACCATGAAAGTGGCGAGAGCAATGACGACAGAGAAATAAGTTGCAAAAGCCCGGTTGTGATTTTTCCCCCTTCCTACGCTAATTCCTTACCAAGACATCTTGATTTAAAAAGCGAAAAATCTAAAGACAGCTCTTTCGTGATTGCTGATACAGGATTGGATGCCACTGAAATTACATCATGTGCATTGATCCCCTCGCCATCAATGAGACGTGTGGGGAATTCGAATCATAATGACAAAATGCACAATGGACTACTAACACAAAGAACAGTGGCAGTGGTTCTAGGAACATCTCGGGATCAAGTCCTTTCGTTGCCTCTCCATATATCAGAAAAGAAACCCAATGAATCATTGGCCATTTTTGGTTCATCACTATCGTTAACCGAGGATTCCCCATCGGAAATAACGTATGACAGTGTGAAATTTCATTTGGACTATGATATTTGTAGACAAATTGACGGAGATCAACTTCAAGATGACGAGCTGGATGGGGACAAAGAGGGCGGATACAACAAATATACGAATTTTCCCTCAATAATGCAATTGCTCCCTTGTTTTAGGAGATACGGATCTAAGAAAAATATTTACCAACGGAATATGGATGATAGCAAACATTATAATGAAGACTTTCAAGATTGCATCAGTGATCAACCCAATTCCGAACTTGTTGGAGTTTTTGATGGAAACGTGGACGCACATGTAGAAGTATTCCATCCATCATTGGCTTTTTCGCAATCACAAGATCATCAAACCTCGCAATTAAACCAATCTGACGAACCGAGAGGAAAGCAATACTTCGGAATAACATCCATTTCTTTTTGCCGAGGACAATGGAACTCAAATCATTTCTCCATGGGGGGCACGACAAATGAACCACAAGGACTATTAATTCCGGATGTTGTTTGGGTCACATACGGGAATGGAACAATAATAAGATTTCCATCGTGGAAGTTCTTCCTTTCTTTTGGTTGTCATGAAGGGGGCCATTCAACCATAAATTGCATTGGTGGTACAAGTGGTTATGCTGAAGTTACAACAAATTGCACTGATACTGGCGTGGCAGTTATACCGCTGAATGACAAGTTTCAATCGCCTCTTGACATTCCTCCTCCACAATACAATCGATCTAATGCCCTGGCCAAACCTAATCTTGAAACTATGGACAGTGACTTTTCAAAGGGCTTAGTTGGTAACGATGGGACTGATGGGAACTATTGGAGTATTTTACCCACAGCAATCGTTTCTCAACTGACACATCACAATCGTGATATTAGCCAGCGAGGAACAAAACAATCAGTGCAAGCCTTGGTCCTCTCTGGCCCATCAACTGCAGCGTCATCGTTGCCTCTCAACTTTCAGTCCTCACGTGTGGAATATGCTCCACTTCAAAATTCAGTGCATCAAAACAGTGACGAATCGATGTGCGATGAATCAATAGTCGACCAAGGGGAAAAGGAACAGCAAACGAAAGAAAGGATGGATGATGACGAAAACGCGAACAATCTATCAGCTTCGTCATCAGAAGATGAAATGTTGTATGGCCCTGTCACGGGAGCTGTTGTGGGGGGTACAGCTGCCTTGGTGAAAGGAGCGTTGGGTGCAGCATTTGGAGCAGTTCGTTGGGGTTTAGGTAGAGGAGGCGACGCCGATGAAGAAGAGGAGCAAAGTAATGAAGAAGAAGATAAAATGTCGGAAGAATTCATTAATGCGGATGAAAGCTTTGAGGAAAGAAGCTTAGAAACCGAATACGCTCCTGCAAAAACTGTTGAAACAGACGACAAACATGCCCTATTCGCGAAGCAGGGTGAAGCTCATGATCTATTTCCATGGCCCTTAAGTAGTGCCTCGCTCTCTTACAGTGACGTCCCACGTCGATTCCTCTCCGCTACTGTAGATCCAAGCGGCTCGTTGGTTGCAACTACAGACAATCTTGGCCGTGTCATGCTATTTGATCTCGAAACCCGCCAAGCAGTTCGAATGTGGAAAGGTATGCGTAATGTTTCATGCCACTTTGCAGAACTTCCCAGACAAGGCAAGTATAATGAGAAAGGTGAAGAGTTTGGGACATGGCTGTATTTGGTGATTCATTTGCAACAAAGAGGAACAGTGGAGATATATCGTCTACGTCAAGGGGCTAGGGTAGCGGCAGTTGCAGTATCGCAGCATCAGGATTGTGTCGTGATCGAGTGCTGTGGACCACCATCTGAAGGTAGTGCAATCAGGAGCTATCTCATAGAGAGAATAACTGATTCTGTGGAAAAGTGTTCAGATAGCCACCACTACACCATAGATTATCTCATTGTCGACGATCGAGACGCACTTCCTGAAACAACTTTACTCGGCAAATCGATAGCTCAAACAAATCCACAAATTGAAAATAAATTGCAGCTGAAACTCTTAATGCAACTCCTGGCCGATACAAATATCAAATGCAATGCTCAGACTGTTTTGACAACTTTCAAAAACATTCGCGCAATAGCGGATTTGAGTGAGGGACTTGATGTTCTGTCAAAATGCAGCCAACTAGAAGAGAGAATGGGTGTCAATGGATCAAGTTTTCATTCACAAGCGGTTTCGCATTGCAAGCACCGGCTAGATCTTGCCAGGAAAATCGAGGCCAGCGAAGGAAGTGGGATGGTACGCAAAGCTGCCATTTCTGAGCTTTCCTTGAAAATTGCATACCATGAGCGGCTAATTTGTGCGTACGATGATCTCCATCGTTTCGAACTGAGAAATGACCAAAAAAGCAGCGACGCAGATGATGCAGACAATTGGGAGGCGAGAAGACTTTCAGGTTGGGCTTCTGAGGCAGTATCATGGATATCGGTGTCTGATGGCAACGATGCACTAAGCACTACGTTTGCATCATCTTTCTCTGACATTCAAGAAAAAGACAAAATCCCGCTGCGATTTTCGACTTTTGCAATTGCATGCTCGAACAATAAGAGCAAAGTCAGTCCCGAAATTGGGCGCAATGACCGGGTTTACCTCTCTGGAGTGACAAAAGATCGTAAATCTCTTTTGACCCGAATCTTCCAACCTTTGCTTCATGATTTGTTTGTTTATAAGGTTACCAACTCCATTTTTTTACACCTGGGAATTAATCTCGATGTTGATGTGTTGCAGCAATACTTTGGCGAATGGGCGCTTACGCTATCTTCTGTTAGCATCGCCAAGTCAAATTTGTCTGGCACTTGGCGTCCCATGGTGCGATGGCTTCAAGACATGATCCTAAGCGCGTATGAAACAAATCAACAGAGCCAAAAGAACTTTGATGATGCCACACTTCTCGAAACTGTGCAGTTAGGTACACTTTTGAAGTTTTGTATGGAAGTGGAGGATTTGACAAAAGCATTTCTACTTGCAGTAATATGCCACGGTGCTATTACTGCGGCTTCGAAGCAAATCGAAGAAAGAACTTACGGAAAAATAAGTCAATCCAAGAGTGTCTTTCCTTGGGAAGATTTGTTGCGGAAATTAAGGGTCTGCCTGCTTGTGTCTCTCAGACTTGCAGGGGATGTGTCACCGACAGGGGCAGTAAATCCAATGACTGTCAAAAGCGTATCTCAGCCTAGTGTCTTCTCGACTTATGCGTGGATTGCAAGAGACGAGTTATCCCTTAGTCATGACAATCAAGTATTAATGGCTTTGGAGAGTGCGTGTCTTTCCAGCTCAGTAGCTTTCTATCCATCGACGACCCAAGGTGATACTGTGCCACACAAACGGTCCATCTTGGAAAGTTGCAACTGCCATCGGCCAAGTTCCTCGCTTCGCAATCCTACAGGTCTAACTAATGACGATCACTCTCGCCCGCTCTTGTTTTATCTGAAAGATCATGCCAAATTCACAGCTCACTTAGCAGCTCATCGGGCGCTCATACTTGGTAAAATGTGGGGGCAAACGCCTAATGATCTGGTTTTGCTCAAGCATTCGATTTCAGCTCTCAAGATAGTATTAGATCAATCCAAGGAGTTCAGTTTGGCGACTCTGGTAGAAATGTACCAATCGCGAATTCGACCGGTTTGTCGCGCGATGATTTTTGGGTTTGAAGATGTGCATGAATTGTCTCAGGACATTGTTCTGCCATTGATAAATGACCAGGATTGGTTACAAGAATTTTCCTTGGCTGCGAAGCAGATTCTGTCAATGATTGCCGAATGTAAATCCAAAAGTCCTCCTGAATCGAATTCTCCAAGTTTGAGCAAATCAAGTGTTACAACTGAACAAGTGATGTGGCCACCTCTGCGAGACGACCCTGTTCTTAAGGCTCTTGTTTTAAAACTTCGAGAAGTCCATTTATCATCTATTGAACTGCATCATACAGTAATCTTTGCTGCTGCAATGACTCACGATATTGGCTCCCTTGAACCGATAGTTCCGTCATTTTCTAGCCTTTTCTTACTGGGGTCGCTTTCTTGTGACATGCCAGCAATACCCAAAGGTTCAGACCAGCAACGTGGATTACTCGATAAAGCCATTGCTGAACATGCAAAAAAATCAACCATTCCAATCGTCGATCATTTTGATATGAAGGATATTGAATGGGTCGGAAAGGCTTGGGGGATGGACTCCAAGTATGTACGAACTAGATATTTTGTTGAAATGATCCGACTTGGAAAGGATGCAACTATTGATGACCTTCTAGGTTCTAGCACCTCCTCATTAGACAAGTCATTATTTGTGGAGGAAGTTGTGCAAATTATTTGTGTTAGACTAGAAAGTACAGTCTCATCATTGAAACGAACAAAAAGCTACCGTGGCGTTGTAAGTCTTTTGGATGCTGATACAAGTAGGTGGGTGAGTGACATGGCTGCAAAATGCTCCCCATCACCAAATAGTAGTCATGCCCCGGCTTCACTGATTATAACACACTCCTTGGTGCTGAGAACACAGAGTATGTGTGATAGTATTGCGGACGATTCAAAGTATACGAAAAATGTCGAGGCTCTGTGCCTGATGAGTGGGACTTTGCTGAAAGCTGTGCAATCCCAAGAACAGCTAGCTATGAATTTGTGAACGATTGATAATTCTGGAACCATTTATCATCTATTGAACTGCATCATACAGTAATCTTTGCTGCTGCAATGACTCACGATATTGGCTCCCTTGAACCGATAGTTCCGTCATTTTCTAGCCTTTTCTTACTGGGGTCGCTTTCTTGTGACATGCCAGCAATACCCAAAGGTTCAGACCAGCAACGTGGATTACTCGATAAAGCCATTGCTGAACATGCAAAAAAATCAACCATTCCAATCGTCGATCATTTTGATATGAAGGATATTGAATGGGTCGGAAAGGCTTGGGGGATGGACTCCAAGTATGTACGAACTAGATATTTTGTTGAAATGATCCGACTTGGAAAGGATGCAACTATTGATGACCTTCTAGGTTCTAGCACCTCCTCATTAGACAAGTCATTATTTGTGGAGGAAGTTGTGCAAATTATTTGTGTTAGACTAGAAAGTACAGTCTCATCATTGAAACGAACAAAAAGCTACCGTGGCGTTGTAAGTCTTTTGGATGCTGATACAAGTAGGTGGGTGAGTGACATGGCTGCAAAATGCTCCCCATCACCAAATAGTAGTCATGCCCCGGCTTCACTGATTATAACACACTCCTTGGTGCTGAGAACACAGAGTATGTGTGATAGTATTGCGGACGATTCAAAGTATACGAAAAATGTCGAGGCTCTGTGCCTGATGAGTGGGACTTTGCTGAAAGCTGTGCAATCCCAAGAACAGCTAGCTATGAATTTGTGAACGATTGATAATTCTGGAACTACAAAATATAAGTGAATTTACGAAAACATGTGAAATAAGTCATACTATCTGAAAACCAAACAATTTTATTTTACATTATTCTCCGTCAAATAAGTGTACAAGTTGCTTCTTGCTCACTTTGCCCATTGCATTCTTCGGATAATCAAAAGCAAAAATTGAATGAGATGAAAATAGGTTCGAAATGACTCAACAAAACAAAATGGAAACAAACGCACCTTGGGTATATCCTCCTCCATCACAATCATCTTTGACGGTATTTTATAACTTGCCATGCGGTCTTTACACCACATCTGCAAACTTTTCAAATTGAAAATACTTCCTTCCTCAACGCCCATATCCTTTAGACGACAAATTAAACCAACGCGTTCGCCATATGTCTCATCAGGAACTCCCAAAACAACTACCTCCTCCAAAGCAGGGTGCTCTAAAAGCACTCTTTCAATTTGTATGGAAGAAAGTTTGTGTCCTCCACACTTTATTATATCAGCTGAAACTCGCCCTAAGAGGAGATATGACTTGTTGATTGGATCATATTCAGCTACATCTCCTGTCTTGAAGAATCCACAAAAATCAAATGCCTCTGCTGTTGCATGTGGTTTTTGCCAATATTCAAGAAAGACAGTCGGTCCACGAACGCACAATTCTCCACTTCTGGCTGGTGTTGCTGTTTCGGTAGGAGGTATTACCTCACCTGTATCTTCATCGATAATTTTCACTTCAACACTAGGAAGAGGCATTCCAACGTATCCTGGCAATCGGCTTTCTATCGGGCTCAATGGATTGGAAAGGCACATAGCGAATTCTGACATTCCGCTGCAGAGAGTAGATTTTCAATAAATTGGCA
Organism: Conticribra guillardii; assembly: GCA_036939335.1. Lineage (NCBI taxonomy): Eukaryota > Bacillariophyta > Thalassiosirophyceae > Thalassiosirales > Thalassiosiraceae > Conticribra > Conticribra guillardii. The sequence goes on from JALLAR010000063.1 coordinate 7,514, forward strand.
ATTCCAAAATGAGTCAATTGATAATAGAATACCACAATAAACAGTAAATAGAGAATGAATGAAGCGTGTCACATTCACCAACGTATCGAATCGAATCAAATCAAATCAACTCACTATCTTTCCAATATGGTATGTCCAGTTATAGCCTTCCAGCGATTAAATATACCATTTGGAAGTGCTGCCGAACCAGACACCATGAGACGAATGGGAGATTGGTGCATGATTTCAGAAGGTTGGAGATTAAGTGGCAATTGAGGTATCACCTCTAGCATCTTTGCATATATGGTGGGTACGGCCATGAATAGAGTTGGTTCTCTCCGATTTTCATTCTCATCTTTGACATTTGTAAGAACACCCGTACTAATGGTATTGCTTTCAACGTCATTATGCTGCGTGCAATCACCTTTCCATCGCTTCGAAGCTTCTGCTAATCTTTCCCATATTCTAACAGGATGAAATCGCATGAACTCCACACTTCCACCCGCCCAAATTGCACATCCCAACTTATTAATCACACCATGAACATGATGCAACGGTAAAAAATGCAATATGGCATCATTATGACTCCATCCCCATGAAGAGACTAGGTCAGTTATTTGATGATAAATATTTCTGTGAGTATGCACAACTCCCTTTGGACTGAAATGAAGAAAAGGACAAGAGAGTGAAGATACAAAGTTAATAAACATCAATGAATTGAGTGTTTCCTTTCTTCTGAAATGCTATCACTCACTTTCCAGTTGTACCCGAAGTATAAACTAGATTTTGATCAAGGTGGGAGTAAACTATTGTAGTTAGACGAGCTTTTCAGTTAAAAAATGCATCAATGCAATAATAACCATACCCACTTACTTATCATGGCAGGAGAATCAATTGAAACAATGTCTCCATCAGATCCTAGAGCATAAGTTGCGTTGTTTTTAATGCCATTAGTAGTTCCACCTGCTTTGTCTCCCTCCAACGGTTGATGTTGGTTCTGATGGTAGTCTTCCATGATATCATCCAAACACCAATAGCGGTCCATTACACTCGCCTCTCTCGCTGCCATGCGTAATTCCCGACCTTCTGAAAGAGTATTCATCCCATCAATCACATATGTAGGATTGCAGTCTGTAATTTTATTGAACAACAAAAAAAACTATCAAAAGTGAAGGAAAGACGAACTTAAGGTGGTTCAACATAATTCCATGATTGTATGCATAGTTACCTTGTAAAACATATGCCAATTCATTGGAACGATATGAGGTACACATGGGGACAGCAATGGATCCGGATGACCATGCAGCAAATTGTGTAGCAATGTAAAGTGGGCCAGGATTACATAGAAATGCAATTCTTGGCGGTGGTGTGTGCAGATTAGTGCTTGACTGAAGTTGATTCTGCTTAGACTCTTCGTGGCTGTTTTTTTGTTCAATAAGCTTCTTCTTTTGCTCAATGAAAAAATTGTGAATGTGTGTGGACATTGATAATATTTCATGATAAGAATACTCAATCTTTTTAACGCCATGTTGAGAAGTGTTTTGAGAAGAGAACAAATCATAAGCTATTGTTCTTCCCATCCTCGCGTGATATGCCGCACGGGCCAGCAATGGCATTCCATGCCGATGCAGCATTTCATCGTTGGGACGTGGGAATGCGTTGTCGTTGGCAAATAAATCGTTGTTGATATCGGCCGATGCTGATAACGACGGCGAGGAGTAACAATGCTGTGTTGTTGATAAGAAAACATTGACGGTCCGGAGATGGCAGTGATTAGTGGAAGGGCGCTTTTTCAGAAGCATTGATTGCCCTGATTTTGTGACGGCCGTCATGATCATGGTGGAGTTTTCAGTTCATTGTGTCTAGGATTTGGGATTGTTCTGTTGTGAACTCGGGATTTGTCTTTGATTGACATATGTACGAGAAAGTACCCGTATCGTTCAAAGGGGACCGGGAGAGAGTATTATCATGGTCTACGAGAAGTAGTATTGCAACGCAACCATTAATAACATTATAAGCTATCTCGTAGCCATCAATCTCTAAGAGTATCTACTACATGCATCACGAGACCAACACGTTGCCACGTGAAGGCGTCAATGATGCTACGTATCTTCCAAGGAAGCTACGGCGTGCAGCATACAGACCAACACAGCAATCAGCCTGTGCCGGTCATTCATATTCAAAAGGTACTACCATACTATAATACAGCATACAGCATGTCGTACCCTGCCCGTACCGTGTCTTCCTGCATGCGATGATGGCGCATCATTCAAAGTCTTCTCCTTTCGTTGAACGATGAACACACAAAAAGTAAAAGATGAGCCTGCATAAGAGCACTTTCAAATCCCATGATGCCCCATCTAAAGTGCCATCACCCAGATCGACCTATTCCAATGACACCAGAAAGGAAGCGGGCGACTTGACACGTGAAACACAATCGCGACCATTTCATCCTTACGACGGGAAAGGAAATCAACAAACTGGTCAAAATAGTAGAAGACGATCCGAAAAGCATCATTCCGCCAAAAATAATCGCAAGCCCCGTCCCAATCATGCACACACTCAAAAGCAATCATCAATTAAAAATGCACTTTCATCCCTACCCCAACTCTCACTAAACACGTCAGTACCCCCCCTCGAAGGAGCGGTTGGAGCTCCTGAGTTATCCGTAGTAGTCACTAGCAACAATCAAATAATTGAGAAATGGATCAACGAACACATTCCTTCCTTTCAAAAGATTGATACCGACAATAAATCATATGATAATGCCGTTTACTCCATCATTGGGTTCGACTTGGAATCTGTTGCAAAAACTCCTTGGTTTCCAGATAGAGCCACTCTTCCAAATGGACCAGCGACAATTCAACTTTCTACGCCAACTTCTTCTCTTATTGTCCAACTGTTGCAATGCGGGGATGTAAGTGCGACCCACGCACTAATTGCTTTGCGGGAGGTCATAAATGATCCGCGGGTTATTAAAGTGGGAGTTGGAATTGATAACGATGCGTTGGAGTTGTACAGATGGTCAAAACAATATTATGCCAGCAGTGCTGTTACGTACACCGAGGGGCCTTCTTTACAGATACAAACAAAAAACCAGCACCAAGAAGAACAATCAAACTTGTGGAATATGACCTCGCGTTTTGATCTCGGGCGCATCTTACCAGACTCAGATCTCAATCGTAGCTATGGTCTGAAAGAAATCGCACTTGAAATTCTTGGAGTCCACCTTAACAAAAGCAAGAAGCTTACACTCTCTAACTGGGCCCAACCGCGCTTGTCGCCAAATCAGATATCATATGCCGCGAGAGATGCCTGGGTATCAGCGGCAATATTGGAAAAGTTACAAAAAGACAACTCCGATGTATTTTCTGCGGATTCTTTGTTGGAAATGGACTTTTTAAAAATGCAAATGACAGTGGAAGAAATTGACGTGTGTCTCCCCGAGTATAAAAAAACGAAGAAAGCGCTTAAAGCAGTTAACAAATTGATGAAGAAAATAAAAATTGATGATCATGCTAACACGAAAAGAGAAGAGAAGAAGAAAGAGTTGCAGGATATTCTCGACAATTACCAAATGGATCCACCGATTTTTGAAAAAGAGTCATTCGTTTTGCCTTTTTATTGAAAATGGTCAATTAATGGATGTAAAATTGTACACTTCTTACAAATTGCAGTGCTTATTAATTATTTAGAAATATTGTGTACTATCTTGTTCTTTGGTCAGGCAGACGCCTATGTGCCCCCTTTCGCCAGTGTATCCACAACTTCTTTCATTGTGTTTTCCTTACACGATCCACATATGTTTGTTGTTTTAACTTTTCATACAATTCATGTCAGTTGATGGCATTCAGTTTGTCCAAATTAATCTCAATGACCTAATAAAAGTCATCACAACAAAAGTAGTAGAATGAGCAACTTTAATTTAAACAGATGAATGTTACTTGAATGGCTGAATAAATGAGAGACATAGATGTATAATGTGTCTTTTTTGGTTGCTTTGTATTAGTACCTCATTAGAACAGTTAAAGTTGAAGCCATATTTTGCATCCTTATGCTTATGGGGCAGTATCCACCATGGTTAGGGGTAGGGCTTCACCCTAACCTAAACCTAAAATACATAATCTTCTGAATGAGTTACACTTAATACTTAAAATGAAAGAATAGGTACTCATTAACTGCATTCATAACACATCATTGGCTGCGTTCTCACTGCATGTATGCATTCAGACTTCTATTCTTCACTTTCTGTAAAATGTATGAATATATCATTCCAAACCATTGTTAAATGCAAAGTTGGATGGTCCCTGCAACAATGCCAGATTCAGCAATGCAACAAAAAGCATGAGCAAACAACATATTTCCTATTTGTCCCCTGAGCCCAGAGTCATACAAAAAAACTACAACACCATCATCATTTTATGTTTCTGGTTTCTAGAAATAGTACTTAGTTTAATATATGGCAATACTTTAAAGTTATTATTAGAAGTGTCCTAAATGAAATGCTGCATTATCAAAGCTTGTTATTGTTGCCTGCAAAGTTCCTTGGTTGTATTAATAGTAGTCACAATCAGAGGAAGGGAAAGGGGAGGGAGTGTTTCCTCCAACAGGACATTTGTGGCTTGTATCATTTACATGCTTCCACGCAACTCTCCCTCCCACCCGAAAGTGCCATCCAATCGTCCTCCCACTTGTTGATTTTTTAATATTATTCTCTTCGTTGATCCACAATATCTTCTCAGCCCCCCCTGGCTGCATGTCCCAGACGCTTGGGGCTCCTACAACCAGACTCTCACAGCTCCTTCAACTAGACACTGGTGGCTCCTATCGAGCATTATTGTATTTCTGTTTATACTGCAGTAACAGCTGGCCGCTAGTTCATCCTACAATATAATTGACTCCTTGGACGAAGGCCTGGAACTTCTCTGACAATGGCTGCTACTTCTCCTACATTGTTGTTTCTGTAGTAAGATGGAGACTAGGTGAGTTCTTCTTATTCATTTTTCAAATGCATGTGCATATTATAATATTTTGTTTAATTTTTATGTTTTGTTACTTTTTGTTCTTTGCACAGGAACAAAATAATTAAACCACCCATCAAGATTGTGAAGGCTTGCCACCGTTGCAGATCTTCGAAGAAGAGATGCGTCTTCTTGGAAGAATCCACGATTTGCAAAAGATGCAAATACTTCGATTATGCTTGCACTAGGGTAACATCCAATCAGGGCACCAGAAGTGATATGGTTGGAATGGTGAGGCATTCCACCAATGAAGACTCAAGTGAAATTGGAAGACATGAGACGCATGTCTATAATACTGCAGTTGTTGAGTCCTATTCAAATTCACTTGGGTCTTTGGTGGTGGAGTGTGATCCAAATTCTAAAATCCAGGATTGCTCAATTCAGGAAAATCAGTTGACATCAAGTGCCAATTGTTCAGATAATTCATTTTTCCACAAGAATCACAGTGCTGCTATTAGAATAGTTGGAATTGATGTTAAATGCAGTATTGATTCTATTGATTCTTTGCATGAGGGTATTGCTTTGTCTTTCATTTACGATTTACGATTCAGGCAATGAGACTACAGATAATGTCAAAATGGGTGATTCTAATTGTTTTGGAATAAGAAAGTTGTTTGAAGTGACAGATAATGCAGATTTGATTGCTAGAGATGTGTCAAGTTGATTCTCAATAGATTGTGATGGTAGAACAATGTTTATGCAGTACACATCATTATGTTTTAATCATAGTCGACTGAGGGGTAGTCTGATTGTTTACCAACAGAATGAATGGCCACGGTGGAGGCTTGGTATTGTTGCATCGTTTGATTACAACCTCAGCGGAAATAATGATGATAAGGTGACTCTATATGAGTGGATAGGTGATGTTTCTGCAGACAGATCACCCAAAATGTTTCAATGTGATACATGGGATGAACTCTCAGTCCACCTGAAACATGTAACTCTTTGTATTGATGAGGTGAATGCATATTTTTTCAATCAGGTAAGTCCTATTTCCATTACTTTGTATTATATATATAATCACCTGATTCTTTACTAACTACGTCATTTTGAATTTATTCAGATAAGGGGAAAGTCATTTCTAGGTGTTAATATTAATAAACATACACACAATGTTCATGACGGCTGTGTGCAATGTCTACCGACTGGACCAGACACTTTGCCTCTTCAATTATAAATCCCTAAATGTGACATTGTTCATAACTGCAAAGATTTATTCACTTCGTTGACATGCAATGATAATGGACACCCTGATTACTTCAAAGTGAACAGGAACTTCCAAAGGAGTAAGCCAAACTGGAAGAGAGCAAATGTACCACTGAATCCAATTCTAGCAAAGTGGGTTAGACCAAGGAAGAAAATACCTGTGGCTCAGATGAACCTATTTGTGGAAATTTCAACACAAAACAACACTGGCAGAGAACTAGATTGTAAATCATTCAGAAATGTTCATCCTCCGCAGGTGGGGAAGTACTTCTTACAGGCCATTCTTGAGCTCTGCAATCGACTTAGCATCTCTATTCGTGAAGTTCCATTGCTTGTCTCAAGAAGACTTGAAAACATTAATGAAACATGCAAAATTTTGAATCCCTGCTGGCATTAATGGTAAAGAATTTGATAATTATTTTTCTTCACTCTCTAGTCATCAAGTGGAGTTGTTATGCGTGGATGACATTACTCCTAACAATGACAACAACTATCACCACACGAACAACGTATATGCTGGAGTGTCAACATTGGACATAGTTGATAACACTTTCACAGAAATTCTTCCTGGGAATGAAAACTTGAAATCGTACTACAAATTTGGAAGTAGTACAGAGTTCTTAGATCAAGTACCACTTTCATCAGCATTCTTATTATAACTCTCACAAATTCAAACTTTCCTCTCATCATACTAGGATGTTTATTGGTAAGAATGGTTATCTTTTGGCATCAATGTTACTGCTTTTTCACTCACATCTGATTTGTTTTAATTTTTGGAAGAGGCTGCAGGGAGCAAAAAGCAGAAGAAGACTGTATTCATCAAAAAACACCAATTCATGTGAAGGTTACCAACTATATTACAGGAAACATGGTTTAAACTCTCAATCAAGACCAAGCCCATCTGAGGGTCCAAAGGAACATGTTAAATACTACTACCACAGAGACAGCATGTGCCATTTGCGATGACCGTTTGGTACAAGTTGTACGAGTAAACTGAGTCAAGTTGCAACGTATGCTGCTGGTCATGTATATAAGTTTCTCTATGTTTTATATCCTAACACAAGCAAGAGAAAAGAAATGCTATTTTGCAGGCTGGGTATCTTCATGATGGACTTCTCATGCACTCCTCATACAGATCAAAATGACAAGACTTCAAGTTTGGAAGAGACTGTGCTTCAGGAGTTAGATCTAGTTCGCAAGTGTCGTCAATATGCCAAAATGCAGCAAGAAAACAAGAAGCAATCGCCGCATCACAATTCATTGAATATTGGGGACTAGGTGTTCCTACCACATGCTGCTACCAATATATGTATATCATCATCAGATCAATTTCACTCCAATGTTAATTTTTGATTATTTTTGCATGCAATGGTTGGATTTATGCAGAAGAATTCACAATTACTGGACATATACTTTTGTTCATGGAACGTTAGTTCCGCTTTATGTATCATATGGTTTTGTTTTTGTAGGGAAACATCCCTCAATGACTATGCTTGCGTGGGGTGTGGGGTGGTAGCAATCCTTCAACATGACTTCATAATACACAGTAACTCATCACTTGCTCTAAAGCTAATGTTATTGTAGGAGAAGTGTACGAATCTTATTTTCAGAGAAGTGAGCAAAACATATAGTCAGAAAAGTTAAACTCTAACATAGCATTCAATTGATTTCTAATTTTTAATTTTCATTGCAATAATATAAACCTCTCATAATGGAAAACTTATGATCAGAGAAGTTTCCACATAACACTAATTCCCTAATATTGTTATCTATTTTCTTTGCATTCCTCAATATAATTTGAAAAGTAATCACTCCATTGTCTGTATAGGCATGCAGTTATAAATTCATTCTTTGGACGACCAAAATTATGAATAGCAAGAAGTGGTCCTAAGATTGATTCCACCTTCACAATGTACAAGTAATCACCACCAACTCCCAACTTGAAGTCATGAGTGACGTTTTGTGAAATGTCATCATAGGAAAGATATTTCTCAGCCGATCTAACTACAGCATACATGCTGTAGTCTGCCATATTTTGCAATTGAATCTCTTCAACTGAATATTGCAAATCAACCAAATGTGTTGTTGGAATTCCAGAAGTTTTTTATTGAAAAAATCCAATAATTAGTGCTGGACTTTGATCCATGTCTTCGTAATTCACCATGCAAAAGTCATACCATTCCATTCCACGAAAAGTAGGTGCACATCTGAACAACAACCCTTCACCATTGTGATTCACCTTCGCACATGTGTATCCTCTTATTTCAAATTTTCCTTTAAACCTAGAATCAGACATATGTTTTGATATTTTTGACATCATTTCATCATTTCCATGGTGGTTTAACTTATTCTTCATCGCATCATCCCATTTCAAATGAAAAACCCGATCAGCAGGCAATCTTACATTCAGAGGTGCATCAAACATTACAGTATATCTTCCCATTGTTTCCACTTCATCATTCATCCCATCATTTTCAATGTCAAAATCCCCAACGTCATCTTGAATAGGCCAACTCAATTTTTATTGTCTCATAGTTCCTTATCACAACCTGCCTTGTGAAACTGCTAGATACGACCCTTTTGCGTATTCTATGCTGTCTTTTTGACAATTTTCTTATGATTCGTTTCTCCTGGACTTCCATTGAAGTTTGTTGCAGATCCAAAATGTGTCATGGCGTATCCAGAATCTTTCTCCTTGGAAAATTATTCAACAACTTGTCCTTCAAACCTACAAACGCATCATCAGCAGAATCAACCTCAGATTGTAGATGATTGCTATGGCACCATTTCTCATAAGCCAGAATCAATGATACTGTCTTGATAATCTTTCTCTTTCACAGACCATGTTCCTTGTAATGTGCATTAAATAACGTCTTCCCGTCTTTGGTCTTCAAAGCAATAATGAACATAAATAAATTACCCCTATGCTCACTTCCTTCCATTTTAGTACCATCCATAATTCCATTCCTATTTGATTTTGATGCTCCAGGAAAATCTCTCTCACTTTGTTGTCTAGACTTCAAGACTACACTTTGATGAAGAGTATCTAACTCATCTTTCACCGTACTATTTGCGTCATCCAATCCAATAATATCATGAAGTTTTTCGAAAACTCTTGTGTATATAACTGATCCAAAAGTATGGAGCTCCTGTGGGTGGCGTACACCCATTTATTCCATGAACAACGTCAGACAATGGCACAAAGTTAGTGTCAAATGCATTGTTGACATGATGATGGGACAACTCTTTCATTGATCCAGTTTCATTACCTATAAAGGCATTTCTTATTTCATTCTCTGTCATGTACTCACATTGAGCATTAGCCAAGTCTAGGTCAACAAAAGAGCACCTGCAGTCACGATATGGTCGACTGCAGTTCCCATGAACGTTATAGTGACCACAAAGTTCATTACTGCCTGACGCATCTCCGATTACAAAATGAATCCAAGGTTTGACAGTAACTTCCCTCCCAAGAATAGTGGTTTCAAATCTGCCATTCTTTGAAATTCTTGAAATACTATCAAGAATAACTTTAAGGCAGTTATGCTGGTCTTGCAATTTCTCCCTTGATGGTGCTTTTGATTTTTTATGTTTCCCTTTCCGTAAGATATGCTTGGAACAAATCCAAGTACTCTCCAGAAGTCAACTACATTCCTTGCGTTCTGATTGAAAAGTTCAAGGTAAACATTAACGGTGACGTCGCCAATGAGCCATGCAAATCAGTATGTGTCTTGTCATAAAATATGATAATGGGAAGCAGAAAATTGCCTTCATCCTTGCAATATTGTTACAGAGCAAGCTTGTACATGTCACCAGTGTGAATGTCTCCGCACATCTCAGGACCAACTGTGGTTTCCTTTCCTATGAATATGCCAAAGTTTGGGATTTAGTTCACACTACTCATCAACTTCTTGTCATAAATGAGTGATAGAACCATTGACTTGTAGTCAAAAGTTGGGACAGTTACAAATGTTGGGGATGATATAAGATTTCTGTCCAATTTTTGGAAACAAGTCAACTAACCTTCATTAATTATCCATCCCTGACAGAGAACGCTCTTAAGTGGGACTCCAAAGTGGTGCAAGCGCAATACAGAAGGCAGTTTTCACGTGATAGAGTAATCATGGCAAGAACGTTGGCCACCAGAACAATGGAAAGCATCACCGATGACGAGGTATACGAGTGTGTTGGACTGGACTCTGTTCTCTCTCTAGAAGTGGCTGCGCGTATCTTTGAACATAAGCGTTGCCATGTCAGTGCAATTCTAGCCGAACAAGCCCGCCAACGCGTTTTTGGCACTAGAGACAATGAACTCCTCTCTCGTGTATCTCAGCAGAGTGCGGAATGGACTTGTGAGAGGGCTCAAATGCTTGCAGTTAGATACTGGCGTATTTTGATAGAAGAACGAAGAAGCCCACCAAGAGCGCAAACCAAAAACTTGCAGACAGTCTCGCGATAGACACTGTGTTTTTGTTTGGTCTTTGTAAAATTGTGTTGTACATAATGCTATGAACTCATCAATTCATCAATAATTTTTGTTATTTTTTGAAAACTTGATAATGATATTAATATCTTTGATGCCATTACAAAGAAAGTAGACAGTTTTATGTGTGCGAATTAGATTCTTTTACTATTGCTAGTACTAAGAACTCCTTATGGAATAAAGCCAACAACAACACATGAGACTGGCTTCTTGTTTTAATTCAGTTGCTTGGGCTCTTTAAACTTGATACCGTGATTAGAATTAGTAGTATTCATTCTAAAAGTTAGTCTCCTGATAGAAAATGGTCGTTTTTGTTTCGACTTCTTGGGAGAGGTCCTACAAATTGTGTCTGCTCGTCATTTCTTTTCATCGCGCACAAGCTGACCCGCATTGAAAGGACTTGGTTTCTCGGCTGGAGAAGAAGCAGATGCGTATACATTGCTATCAGCAACATTATTTTCTTTCGGTTTGCTTCTTCCTACACAATAAATGATGCAATCTGAGTGGCCTAATGTAAATCAAGCCAACCCTAAAAGTTTTTCATAAAAAAAATGAATGTTGGATGACTGGCTTAATCATGCAGAGCCATAGGTGTATAGTGTGTGCTTTCTGGTTACTTTGTAACAGAATTCCTCATCTAAAAGCTGTCAGTCGCTGTCTTCTCGAGGTCTATGCTGATCATAACTCTGGAATTTTGTTTTGGGAAGCTATGTGTTGTCGCGACATGCATTGAAGACAATCTTGAGAAGGAGTTGCATGCAAAGATAAATAATATATTTGGATTGATATTGAATAAAATGCATTCTTTGCCCCTATTGCAATTGCTACACTTTTCAATGCATAAATGCACTCAGAATACCACTATTCAAATAAATAGCATTCCAAACTGCTGCATTTTTGTGATGTTCAGTTTTTATCTGAATCTGCAGAGTTCGAGAGACAGTTCAACAGTATCAACCGTGGTCATTATACGAAGATGCACTCACAATCTTTTGTTCTTGATTAAGATATTTGATTGAAATGATGGTGGCTGCAAAGATATTAGAGATGCGGTAAAGCAATTGATGTATTTTAAAATATCGTTAATTTAGATGCAACGGATAGATGGAACACGTGTATTGGAAATACATAAAATTTGTTGAGATGACGACAGCAACGGTATTGTATATTGGGATTGGACTCAATATTATGGAAAATCTGGATTTCAAGTTTATATTCTAATATCACTCTGCAATGACCATAACAACTAACAACCATGCGGACAACCTACAAACAGAGTTGATTCTGAAATCATAGTTATGCTTTTGTCATGAACCAAGAAGAATAAAAATCAATACTCAGTGGAAATGTTGCAAACTTCATAGCTGCACACAAGGCACATTCGAATCGCTTGTGCCTTGCTCTTGATCATCATCACATAAAATAAATTACAATTTGACGCTAATTTTGTCGCCGTCACTCTACTCCTCATCAAGAATTTCGATGTATTCCTTTTTAATAACACCTGTATTTTCCAATGCAAAACGAAGTGGTGCCAAAAGCGCAATCACAACAGGAAACAGAACTCCAATGGGAGACTCTTTCACGTACACCATGGCCCCCAAGCACCCGAGCTGAATAGCGGTGAACAACATTGATACCTTTCTTGGAACTGCCGACCACCTCTCTTTCGGAGCAATCTCTTTATCCTTAAATAACTCCTTAATGCGTTCCCACATTTCATTTCCAGGCAACGCCGATGTTCCCAAGAACAAAAACAACCCCATTAGCACCGGGGTGGGAATCTGCGTCAATATAGCACGAGGCTTGTCGAATAACACGCATGCACCAATGAGACTGTGGATGGACAAACCTGTGATTCTCTGTTCAATGGTGCTTTTCAATTTTCCTGCCGAGTCAAAAACAGAGAGAGCACGAACGTGGGAGATGCTACGGACGGTGGCGGCAACGAGCCAGGGCAATCCCACAAGAGAGGTGAGGAATGTCAAGATTGAAATGACGAGCATATCGGCATGCATTCCGTCGAGCATATTGTTTTTACGACGTCCCCTCTCCATTTTGTATTGAGGGTTGTTAACAAGGCGTACTGTAATGTTTTGATCAAGGAAGAGTAAAACAGTTGCCATGAGTGCAGGAAGAAATGCGCCCCAGCGCGCCCAAACAGGGAGATCTGCCAATGGGATAAGCCATGGTCGACCACTGGTGGTGGCAAATGTTGCTGGAATGGTAAGAGCGGGGAGGTTTGCGGCTGCTCCTTGGGAAAGTCTGGCCCAGCGGGCAACGAGTGCCCCAGTCACGACCCCAATCGTCGGCCCAAAGTTGGATACATTTTTACGAATGCCTTTCGAAAAGTAAACCGTATTTCGCAATCCACGAAGCGTACTGGCAGTAAAATATGTTGTGAGAGCAACAACTCCAGTCAATAGACCTTTGGTGAAGGTAGAAGCTGGATTTGTAAAAGACTTTCCAATGTTTTGCATTGCTTCGACAACAAAGATGAATGAAATGAGAGTGGAGAAGATCTCATCTGTGAATCGTGTTAGGTATTTGACTAGATTGGAAGCGGAAGTTACCGAGCTGTTAACAAGATGTATCGAACCATTTGAACAGTAAAAATAAATGTGAGTTATCTTTCCAACTAACAAAACTTGCGAAATAAAAAAGCATCTGTCCCCATTGCCACACTCACCTGACCAACAAAATACCCGATGTCCAAATACCTGTCCAGGCATAGAGCGGCAAAAATGGCAAACTTTAATCCAAACAATCGAAAATTTGGCATATGAAAAGAAATACGAGGTGCAGTTAGGTATGGATAGTGATCACTTTTTTAACGCAAAAACTCCCAATTCATCTGACATAATATGATGAATGTCTATCAAGATATTATACTCACTTCATCTTCTCCGCCAACTGCACCAAAGCCGCCACAAACGCCAACACCGGCCCCGTACTCCCAATAATCGTCAAAGGCTGCGCCGAAAACAAAGCATACAAAAACCCACACATGGCCGTCGACGAAACCATCTCCATCGTCCCAATCGCACCATTGGTAACACTCCCAAACAGAGCTCCAAATCCCACCGCGGGAGCGAGGCAGGCAAAGAACAAAAAGAGAACTGCGGCGAGGCATTGGGTGTTGAGACCGTTGGTAATGTCGGAGGGGTAGTGGGGGAGACGCATGGAGTAGTCGCGGCGGATGCCTTTGAGGAAGGTTTCGAAGAGTGGGGGGTCTTTGTCGTCGCTTTCGTCGATTGTGGTTGTGGCGGCGGCGGCGCTGGACATGGGGAGGGCGGAGGAGGTGAGGCGGTGTGATTCGTGCATGATGGGAGAAGGGCGGACATGAAGCGAGGATGGCGATGTGGTGAACGGTTTTGTCACCGTGGGCCTGGCTATGGCATGATGGATGGATGAGAAAGCACATGCTGGAGAGATGGAGGCGTGCAGAAAGAGGAGAACCGAGGCCGCCACGGCGAGGCGTGACTTGAGGCTCGGAAGGTTCGTCATGGTGCTGATACTACTTTACTTTTCGATGAACAAACGTGAGCACCTTGAATGAATGCTCAATGAGTATCGTATTATTTTTATGTCCGTCCCCCAACACGAAGAAGTGTTTTTCTCCTTTATTATTATTTGTTGTTCTGTTGCGCAGGCTCACGCTATTGCAAAATAATCGTCAAAGTGTCTTGAGGAAAAATCACATCAAGTACATCATGTGTGTACAGTGTATTTGTACCTGTAATCATACTCCGATTCTACCGTACACATATATGTACATGATTCACTCCGACAAAAGGATCCAAAAGATATTACCATATCATTGATGATAGTAGTGATGATAGTATCATCCAAAACATCAAGCATCAAGCCATCAAGATCTTGTTTCGTACTCCTACTACTACGATGTATTATTATTTATTTGCAATTCCGGCAATGACGATGCGAATGCCATAAGATAGAATAGATTGTCATCATCGACGAGACGAGAACAACTCCTCATCTTTAACTACTTACTACGTTACCATACTATCATATCGCTTGCTTCCATCCATATATTCCCTCATTATTATTGTTTCACAACGTTAAATCCAAGCACCATGAAATACATTGCCTTGACACATCAGGCTCTGCAGAAATCGCAGACGTTTCAAAATAGCCTGCGTTGCAACCGTTCGCCACTTCTCCGTGCTGCTGTCTCCACCGCCTCGTTCGCATCTGCATGCGATGATCGTCGGTCACAACATAAAAGTAATCACGATTCTCGGCAGAAACAATATCGGAAACTGCCACTGAATCCGTCGCTTTCACGACAACGGACTTTTTCAACCTTGCCGCCCCCTCCACAAGAGGGCATTGAATTCAACACCCTTCCATGGAATCTCAACCTTCCCCAACATCACTCCTATCTCCATCTAACCACCACGCCCATGGAAGGTTGGACCAATCATCATTACGATCCCGCCACTGACAGCGGCATTCTAACCGCCCCGTCCTCCACAAACCAACAACAACAACCAGCAGAAGAAACGTCTAGTCCACTCCAATCCCTCCACCATTATTCCACCAACCCCCTCCCACTCCACCCCGCCAACACATCCATCAACTACGGAACCACCATCTGGGAAGGCCTCGCCTGCCGCCGCTCCCCCACCACCGGCAAAGCACTCGTATTCCGCCCTCAAAAAAATTACGAACGATTCGTCCGCGGCGCTCATGCCATGTGCCTTCCCCCTCCCTCGTACGAATTATTCATGCGGGGATTGCAATTGACATTGCAGAATAATGCGCATTTGTTGCCCCCTCCACCAGAAATTACCATTTGCGAGGAGACTGGACAAGAGACCGTGGAAGGGGGGTCGAAGTTATATATCCGACCCATGCTAATGGGATCGGGACAACAATTGGGATTGCATCCTTCGCCGCAGATTTCATTGTTGTACTTTGTGAGTCCTACGGGGAGTTACTTTCAGGGAAAGGCTGTGGGGGGTCTGAAGTTGCATTTGGAGAGAAAGAGGAGTCGGGCGGCGAGGGGTGGGATGGGGAGTGTCAAGTGCGCGGGGAATTACGCTTCGACCATGAGGCCTTTGATGTGAGTTGTATGTGGGGTATTTTGGGGTGGATGTGGTTTGAATCTTTATTATATTATTTTGCAGTTTGATATTGCTTGGTCTCTTTTTGTGTTTGCATTGCAATATAATTATTTCTGATGCATTCGTTTCATTGTTTTTTTAACCAAAAAACAGAGATGCCAAGCAAATGGGATTTGATGACAATCTATATCTTGAACTTGATACCTACCACAATCCATCACCATTGTCTTCTTCTTCTTCGCCACTCAATCAAGCCATTCTTCAAGAACTCAGCGCGGCCAACATTTTCCTTGTTCTAAAAACTGGTGAAATTGTTACCCCAAGCTTGGACCGTGGAACGATACTGCCTGGAGTGACACGTGATTCGGTATTGGTATTGGCAAGGTGAGGAAGTTAATCAATAATTGGGTTCAACTATACATGAACTGGTACTAAATGCCTTGTTGTGTCTCATCAAATTCTTTTACCAATGAATCAGGGAGTTTAAGGAGGAATTAAAACCATATGTAGTGCAAAGCATTCGAAGTGACGGTGGAGAAGGAAGTGATGATATTCAAATAACAGTGTCTGAAAGGGATGTTTGCGTTCAAGACTTACTTAATGCATCAGAGGTATTCATCACCGGAACAGCAGCAGAGGTCGTTCCTATTTATAGCATTGCCACTAGTCCAGAGGACGGAGACGATGATGACGATTTCTCTGTTACATTCCCTCATGGAAAGTCTCTTCCTGGCGGACCTGTGACGAAGAAATTATTGGATATGCTGAGAGAAGTCACTGCGGAAAAAAGACAGAGTGATGCTACTAAGGATTGGCTCTGTGATGTTTTCGCAAGTCCAGAGGAGTTTAGGAAGTGTTCCCGATTACTGTATCATTCGTGAGTCAAGGTGGTCTACTTATGAATGGATTCATTAATTGATGATGAGCGATAGAAAAATCATTTCACCATGATGAATAGATGAAATCCTCTTTCATTAAAACAAAAAAAATAAGTCGAATAATGTGCCTTAATAAATCATTGAGTCTCTAATCGCACGTAGATAATAATATCTGAACAATAAAATGTCCTCATTTTTCGCAACGAATGATTACACACGCTGATCCAACAGTCTCCACATTAATCTTGTCTTCCTCAAACCCAGCATCCAACAACAAGTCCCTCAGGTAGTCCACAGTAGGAAAATATTGAAATGCTTGCATACTTGGATCAACACCGTTGGCACTATCAATTCCCGCAACTGTTTCGAAATAGTTACCCAAAAATGTGGTAGCAAAGTAGCGACCTCCGGGTTTCAATACTCGACGAATTTCTTTCAGAGATGGTTCCATTTCTAACGAACAGTCAATAGTAAAGCATGCATTCGAGGATTAGGTAGATGAAGAACAAATAAACTGGCATTTACTATCCTCGAACACTACTTACCTGGCCAGCAGTGCATCGCCGCTCCTGCATGGAGTGCATCAATAGAAGATGATTGCAGTGGAATGTTAGCAACATCGCATCGTACGAGATCCAGTCGCGTTGATGCTGATCCAGCTGCTAATGTTGGTGTCTTTAGATCTGGATCGACGCGAATTCTCCGGCGAGCTTCAGTTAGCATGGAATCAGAATAATCGCATCCAATGACTCGAGAGTATTCGTTAGATTTCGCCAATCGCCGTGTGAACAAACCTGTTTGGAAAGGGTTTTAAGTTGAAATACCAAGCATGAATTGTACCATTGAAAAAGCAAAAGTGCACGAAAGACACAACTGGCAGGTGAAATTGACTCACCAGTGGCACAACTCATGTCCACCACAACGCTACGAGGTCCACCAGTCACAGGGGCAAAGTATTCTCTGGCCATCTCAAATTCCTTATCAGCTCCAGGGAATCCTGCTGCTGCAAATCCTTGCCTCCAGCCTCGTTCGTATGCAAACGAAACTGAGGGAGACGTGAAGAGATCTCTCATGGGAATGTATTCGACATCAATGCTGTTATTGGCAATAAGCGAACGCAGTGGTGGCGGAGTGAGGGTCAGAAGCGAGGATAGGATGGGGGAGGAAGATACACTCGTTTTGCGTTTAGAGTTGTTACTTGTCGCGTCACTATTGTCACTGTCAAAGTCGGCAATTTTTTCTTTTGAGTTTTCGTTGTCGACAGGTTCCAGCAAATTAATGTAGGAGTCAGTGCGCCCCTCAAAAATACGACTTGGGTCTTCAGAACGCAAACTTAGACGAAGACCAGATTGAGATGAGCCTCCGCCAAGAATGGGACCTTTCAAATTGATTGCTAGTGGTCGTTTAGTGAGCGGGTCGGCTAGGACAGGGTCATAAACTGCATTGTTCTTGCTGTTCGTGTTGTCATAGCTGGTTGCGTCATTATTTGATCCACCAAGAAGGCCGAGCAGTGCTTGTTTTTGTTGCTGACGCGCGAGATCCTTGCGAGTAGCAATGTCGTCTACTACGGCCGCAGTGGCATCAACGGCATCGTCAAGAGCGACGGAAAGAGATGTGGAGGCAAAGGTTTGGACTGTGGTCGTTGCGGGGGGGACGAACGCGTGGACAGAGAGACATCCGACTAGAGTGTGAACAGCGATTGAGAATTTCATGTTGGTTTCTTCTCACCGGTGCAGGTGGGTAAGTTTGTGAGCTGAAAGTCTCTTGCCAAACGGTTTGAGTTGCCTAGCAATGTCATTTGAGCAATAGAAGAACAACAACATTGTTGGCCCGATGTTGTTTTATTCCGTTTTCCCACAATTAGACGCAGCAGCTCAAAGCTTCTCTTACATACTATCATAAACGCATAATACATCATACAACATATTGTATCTAGATATTTTTTATATAGTACGATACTCTTCCGCTGTGATAGAGAATCAACATCTTAATAATGGTATTTGGTATTGTACTATTTACTAGTGTGATACACACACACAGACGGACACACAAACCTTTCACAGAACTTCACAGACACACAAACCTTTCGCATAACTTTTGCGAGCGAGCTGTTTTTTAAAGGA
>JALLAR010000064.1:0-34091 GCA_036939335.1 Conticribra guillardii
AGCGAGCAAAGTGTGCCAAAAATGGCACCGGTATATTTTTTTAAGGGGTATTATCAAAATGGCGTTAAGAAAGATACCAGAGTGCATGTATGTATAATTCGTATGTAATACATACGGCGTCGATGATGAATTGACGGCCAGACGAATGCCCCTCACAACGGTGTCTACGGTCTACGCAGACTTTGTCTTGTGATCCCCGATCGCAACACCTCGACCATGAACTTTGGCGGAATATCTCCTCGACGGACCTGACAGGCATATTTAAATGTTACATTTTTGGAAAGCTGAGATTTTTCTGAACGAACACATATTGATACATGCATATTGAATATTGAATCCCTTTCGTCCGGGTGCCCGGGTATGCGGGCGAACAGTCTTAACTATCAATGAATAAGCACTTAATTAATTCAATAGAAGTGGTTTGCAAACTTTTGAATGCTTCACACGCTATGGCACAATTGCGAAGTCACTTCAATTCCTTATACAAAGGGATTGCGCCTATTTTGAATAGCTGTGCCATACCATTCAATCACTATTCTATGAGGTCCATCACTTTCCTCAGGTAACTCAAATTCCAATCTTCCGGTTTCGGGATCATAAACAAAATCATTCTCTACGGATGGTCCATACACATTGCCAATGGTCAACCGAGAAGGGCAAAGAGTGCTGTACGACAAGAACCGACCAGGTCCACGACTAGACAATTCAGCCATGAGTTTTATTTTTGATTCCTCTCCGTTTTCTATCTCATTTTCATTCTTTGGCTCCAACTTAGTTATAGATCCAGAAGCAGTGATAGCACCTGAGGGATTAAGCATATTAGCAAGACCAATTGGCGTCCAAGACACACCATATTTCTTAGATATGGGCACGATGGTGTAGATTTCCCATTCACAATGAGCCAACTGTAATCGTATTTCGGATTCTAGCGATTCTAATATGTGGAGTTTATCAGATTGACATCCATACGCGATGAATGAACGTTTCGATCTGTCATCGTTTTCTCTAAACATCTCAATATCTTTTGGACGAACAACTGCTTCTACCCAAGAGATGGGTACTGCTGGATCCTGAATTTGGTTCTCGCGACGCTCGAAGTTCCACATTACTCCTTGGACATTAAAAGCGCCCACAACACCACTGCCTATGATTTCTTCGCGACTCATGTTTTCATAGCTGTTCCAATTGAATATCTTCAATGCACTAACACCATCCTGCCCCACATTCGAAAACAGCGTATCACGGGTTGGAACACCACTTTGAGATGCACGAAGTACACTTCCGTCGCTTAGAACCAATCGCTTCAGCAAACCTGCATCATGCTTTCCAGGTTCATCCGATACATAGATGGGGCAACCTCCAATTGCACGCGCCGCTGCGTGCAAACTGGCAACTTCATGCTGCGAATGAAACATATCCCAATCTGGTAGGCATATTTCTCGTAGGAACAATGAGTTGTATGCAACATTGATGAGGTGCACTGTATGTGAATAGGAACGTCGAGGATAGAAATCATCAGATGCCCGAATTATTGACGTGTGTTTGTACTGATAGAGATTGTTTGTATCGTGACTCATGCAGTTGATGCAGTTGATTATTTTATAGTGTTTTTTTCTTAACAGCAAGAGTGATTATTGCAATGGCAACACACGATTGAATCTAGAAAATAAATTAGACAATAATATTATTCACTCCAATCTTCATCCGAGTCTGATTCAGCTGTTTTGAACTTCTTGTAGATATGGGTACTTGGTCTAGGACCTAATGGCTCGTCATCATCACTATCTGATAGCACATCTTGTACAATCTTCTTGGACCTTTTCGATCGTGGCTTCTTCTTCTTAGGATCCTTCTTGGCGGTAGATAATACCGCCCGTGCAACATTACTATCGAATACCACTTCCGATAGCACATCTTGTGCACGATCCGTCTCGGCAGTAGATGATACCGCCCGTGCAACATTGGCGATGGGGTCATTGTTCTCTTTGGTTGAAGATGAATCTTTCGCGAAATAAAGAGATAGCCTTTGGCTAGTTCCACCCCTGAAAGAACAATCTTGCATTCCCAAATTACGAAGTTTCTCATAAACCCCATCCCTCTGCATGAAATGAAGCATTTTGTGTACCGCGGGAGTAACAGGGATACAAGTCAATGCCTCTTCAATCGCGACCTTGGCAAAAGCTTCTGGGGAATCGGGTACCGAGTCTCTCATGACCTGCCTAGTGACTTTTTCATCACTGGCTGAACGCCAAGCAGTGCCAAAGTCATCAAGAGCATTTATGAAATACATGTGATGAGCATCTATCTGAAAGTCATCTAGCTCAGAAAGATCTTCACCAGAGATCGGACATTTCCAACCGCGACGCGACAATAGCAAAAACATGAAAGTATCTTGATGGATGGTACGACGATTATAGGTAAGCCCATTAGTAGATTTTCTAGAGAAAGTCTTTGCTCGATGAGACGGATTGCAGATCATCTGCAAGATGTCTCTGTGCTTATCCAATTGTTCTTGATCGTAATCAGCTGGCTGTAATGGTTGGTGGTACTTATCAAGAAAATCCTTTTTCCGATCCTCTTTTAGATGATCCAATTCAGCAAAAATAGGAAGCTTCTTTGCCCTTTCCCAAATGGTACAAGACTCATCGTTTTTACTGCACTTATCACATGCGCACTTTTCGCCATTACGATGTCGCTCCATTTTTTCTTGCACGTACAAAGGTTTATGTGCTTCTTTCTCCCACAGGTCGAATATTGCCAAAACCTTATCCCAAGAAGATGTCATCCACAGGAAAGCCTCTCTCATTTTCTCGATCCGAGCATTTAATCCTGAAATAATGTGCGTATTATTTGGGTCATTTGCGACACTTTCCATCTTCTCGCGAAGGCTCTCTTTCGAAGGATAAATCTTGTTTTTATCCAAGACACAAATACCAGATGCCTCTAAAAAAGGCAACGTATAGTTACCGTGGATGAGTCTATTGCCTGCACATCCCTTCAAGAAATCACGATAGAATGTCCCGTTATCTAAAATGAGACCACCGTTCTCAGGGAGACTAAGGTAGGTCAAAAGAGATGAATTTTTGTCTTTCGTGTTTTTGAGACCATCAATGAAGGTTAACAAGCGTTTCCATGCTTCGTGTTCCGGTTCATTATTGATTCGACTCTTCCACTCAGCATCCCACTTACTAAAGAATCTAGGAATGAGAGAACTTCCAAAGTAGTTACTCTCGTGCCTTAATATCTGCAGCAATAGCTCTACCACTTCAGGTACAGCTATCTTACAAGGCCCGTCTGGTTTCGGGTCATCAAATGGATGCGGCGGTTCAGGATGAGCAACAGACTTAGATCCAAACCAGTATCGGTAGGAGGTAGTTCTAGTTGCCGATTCGAATGATGATTGTTTGGATTTGGGATTTAATTGCCTTTCTATTTTAACCCAGGCATCTCGATTGGCTCTGTTTTCTGCTCGACTGAAACACTCAGAAGTATGCAGTAGAGTCTTGTTAAGGATGCATGTTTTAATTATCTCATGACGTCTCGCCTTGTTATTCCAGGTGTGAAGCATTTTAACAAACGATGAGGGATGCGCACAATAAAATGGTAATAAACATCAAGAGTAGATTAATTTAAAATTTAAATTTAATATTTACACTGGTCGAGAGGCCATACACAGATAATATTGGTGGTTATGATGGTTATGATGATGGCTATGAATGGCAACAATAACACGGCAAGCAGACGAAGTAGCGGCAAGCAATGGAAAACGACATGTGGTCGTGAACATAACATAACATAACAGCATTATTGTTATTATAACATGATTCATCATCGATTGCTTTAAATTTAATAATTGGTCCATATAGCAAAACACCACAGGGAGGGGAGCGCAATCCTGTATAGAGATCGGGTCGTAGGAGCGGCAAGATTGCTGCCTCTTGTATGGCACGTTTGGCGATGATATCCGACCTTGATGGTTGTTGCTTCCTTCCATAGGACTCAAAGCTGCGCGATGTTCCCATTCCCAATGCCAAATAAAATGATGCTTTTACCGACGAAGTAGTCGCAGTTGATGCAGTTGATGCCACCGTTTTCATTGTTTGCTGTGGGTTTAGACAAGAAACGAGTCTTTGTAGAATTCTCCATTGCTTCTACATAAATCCTGGCTAAAAGAGGCCCCCCTCCACTCCCTCCTCCAACAGCAGCTACTCCGGATTGGACATCAATCTATCACCGTTGCAAGTTAAGAACTAGTTAGAATTGAACAAACGAACGAAAAAATAATTTCAAAGCCAAATGTATTGATGACGCACCTTAACACCATCAATGCCGGCATCTTTTAATGCTGAATGCATTCCATCGTAAAATGCTTTTAAATCTGCTGGGTTTGTGAGTAGACCTACTCCAAATAACGAGACAGAGTCCCATGATATGACTGGTTCGACACGTAATAAGTGTTCGGAATGGCGTGGGGTAACTTCTGACGAAGGAAATATTTCTGTGGAAGAAGACACTGAAAGTGATGTATCATGTTCTAATTGTGGATGTTGGCATTGCTTCTCTCTCAGTGAACTTGCCAGAGAAGGGCTTATTCCTCTCCAATATCCATGGAGCGCATGCCAGCAAAGCACTCGGTGCACTCCATGATCGCCTTTTAGCTTCGAAACTAGATTCCCAAGTCCATTGTTTTCAGCTTCCTCTCCATCAGCCACTTTAACTTTCCCAACATCGGAACTGTAACTTTCTCGGCTTTCAAACGAGCGAAATTTATCATTGGGATCATAGCCATCAAGCTGTCGCCCAAAATCAGTCTCGTTTTCAAAATAATTGTATAATTCCCCTGTGATCCAAATGCAATTGTTCTGTGAGAATTGTTTGCTTCAAATTTAGGTCTCGCTATTAAATTTCAACAAAGAGTAATTGTATTATTCACCTTTCAAAACTGTACTCGTCAGTTTCCTCCAAATGCGATTGGGCATAGAGTTGTAGTTGGCAGTCTTGACGTATCGTTCATAGTACGCAGTGATAACTCTCGAGGCTATGCTCAGTAAAGATACCATAAGGGATGTGAGCAACTGTTTCAAGATTTGCTGAACGCGAGTTGAAATGGGGCCCGACTGAGCTTTCTCTATCGTCTCTGGTTGCAGTTTTTGTTTGCGGGGAGTCACATCCTGCCACCCATCGTCAATAATTACTGTGCGCGGTTGAATTCCAGCCTCGCGGAGTTTGGAGACACCTTCTAAGATGCCATTGGGTGTTACATCCGAGTCTATTCCACAAATAAACATTAATATATGCAACGGCAAAAAGTCAACAGTAAGGACACACACGCTCAGCAACACAATGTTGACAAACCAATGCCTTCACTCACAAAAGGCATCCCATGTGCACCATCCAAAGTCATCAACCATCGAAGGAATTTGCTTTCTATCCAACGTGTTGAACGTCTGCAACTCGTCAGCTACATCGCGAAATCCTTGTTTCAGTAATTTGTATGGATTCGACCCCACGATAACGTACATTGCTCGAACCAATTTGTCGTTCTTGTTAGGATCAAGTCCTGTTGACGAAGGTGACGATGATTCTCCCAATAGAGCAGAAAAATGGACTTCGTCGTCCATACTGTCAATGTGGCAAAAAATAGTATCATCCGTAGTATCATTATTTTCATTCCTCGTATTTCGATTGAAAACCTTGTCCCACAAGCGTCGTCTTTTGCGATTTGTGAATTTAGCAGTGTCACGTCCACTTTGCAGAGAAGATCGAAATTTACCATCAACCAATGGCAATACGAGTGCATACATTTTGGGTTCAATTGACTTTTTTTGTTCTTGCAGGTTTTGCTTTGTTTCACCCAACTCAACCAGAAGAAATTGTGTATCAAACGGAAGACAATTTTTATTTTTGTTGGCTGCTCCTTTTCCTCTTTTTCTAGCAGAATTTTCAGGGTTGATGGGAAATGTTTTGCCTCCAAAGGCAGGTCCCATCCAATACCTAGTTTGTCGTGCACATGCCAACCATCTGACACTTCCTTCTACCATTGTTCCCGTACCAATTTCATTGTTCTTCTCTTCCTCACTTTGATGAAAAGCATAACTAGTATTACCAATGGCCCAATCTCCAAATCGCAAATCAACATTGGAAACATCCTTCCAACTTTCATCCTGGAAAGTAGCGCCATCATCTTTACTAGTAGTGGCATTCAAATTAGTTGGGGCGTACCATAAAAACAACCCTCCGCTTCCACTTTTGGATGAATGTGACGACCATACATTTCTTTCCATATTTTCAACAATTGTGCGAGAAACAAACCCTTCATTGTTTCCATTGTGTATATCCCCATTTTTTGGAATTGTACGAATTAGGCACGTGTTCGAAAGTGGCGACACACCGCCATCCGGTCCTTCGTCTGCCGCATTGTGTTGATGGAGTTCAATGTGACGAAAGGAAGTAAAATCAGTATCGGGTTGTGAATTTTCTAAAGTGTCTAGTACTCCACTGGACACAGTCCCTTTTACAGCTGTGTTAGCAAATCGGTCAGGATTGTTGGAATTCGATGCAATTACTGGGATGAACAACGATACCGACAATGTTGACGGCGAGGAAGAAAATGGAATAAATGATGCAGTCGCTCCCGATGATAATAGATAATATACTGTCACTAATTTTGAATTCTTTTTCTTTCGCCCCGTTCCCTGGTCTGATTGTATGTGGGGTTGCTTGCGCATCATTGTACTACTAAAAGAATATCATTAGAACGAATTCCGATTGGATCTGCTACAAAATAACTTTTGGTCCCATTGCTATCGAAAAACTAACAGTGTGTGTTGACACGAAAAAGATATGACACGAAAAAGATTCGATATGATGTTGTACTACCATACCATACCTAGATACATAGAGTCTTATCTTTTATCTTTACAATACAAAAGGGTCCACGTGGAATCTGTGCAAAGTCTGTCCTTTGTAACAAAGAGGCCATCAACGTGCTTCTGGCTTCTGCCATCAACTTCTATGTATCTACTGTGCGTGAGTAGGCGTGAGCGCTCGGCCGGCGCGGCGGCGGGCGGGCGGTGCAACATCGTTCGTTATCTCTAGAGTAGGTACGATATCTACATAGAAAAAAATAGCGTCACAATAATTTTTTGAAATAATATTATCATGAACGCCACGGAAGACCATGAAGATGGCGGGAATGGCAGCGCGGACAAGAGACCACCGCAGTCTTGGCTGCGCTTCGAATCTACTAGGTAGCAATATAGTCTAGGAATATCAGGGACAAATTGACCCAGCGATGACGACGCATCCCCCGACGTCCCTAACGCTCCGCGCCATCCCCCGTCCCCCCGAGACTGACACTGGGAACTTATTCTTGCGATTGACGAAAAAGACTGCATGGCGTCTTGCGCGGATGTTACTGGATCCTTCCTCTGGTCAAGATCACCATGGCGATGAAGAAGTGTTTGATGTTGATTTTCTACCTCTGGAAATCACCTTTGGCGACCGCCACCGTCCCACCGAGAAAGATGATGGGACGTATAGCAGTACCGAAGGCGCGAGTACTACTGTCTATGCGTCGTATAATGGAGGAGCGCCGTCACAGTACCGCATTGATCCCTCTTCTAGGTCTCGCGGCAACATCAACAAGTTTGCACTGTCACATTATCATGAAGGTAGGTGCATGTCTTGTGTGCTTGAATTTTGCTGATTTCGATATCGATTGGAGCAATCGCAGTTTTTTATTGTATTCGGATTTTTGCCAATTATATATTATACAGTAGTATATATATATATTTATTTATATCTCTGTGACGAACAAAACCATGCTAATTCCTAAAAAACACAATAACCGTGAAGGAAAAAAAGAAGTATATTCCTGAGAGATTTATGATGGTGCGCATTGTTCATTGTTGTTCTTCCTGAATTCGTCTTGTTGCCACTGTGCATGGTTTTTTATTGTTTTCGGATTCTTGCCAAATATATATTTATTTATCTCTGTGACGAACAAAACCATGCTAATTCCTAAAAACACAATAACCATGAAGGAAAAAAAGAAGTATATTCCTGAGAGATTTATGATGGTGCGCACTGTTCAAAGTTGTTCTTCCTGCGTCGTGTTGCCAGTGTGCATACTTGTTAGATGAGGTATAATTTCCAGCTTATGATGAATACAGTATTTTGTGTCTCCAGAAAGCAGACTACAATCTGCTTCGTGCGGATGAATTTTAACTGTTGCCTTCCTACTGAGGCCAGGATTGCTACCTCGAAATAAGCACATTTGTTTGTGAGCTACTGTCAGTCTGTGATAACTATTCATGTCTTCAGTTTGAGCTATTGTTTGTGTTTCCTCTAATGTTGTGAATGCAATTGTTTTGTTGTGTCATTTTGGATGAGAGAAAATTCCCTGCTAATGATGAATACAGTATGCGTGTCAACAGAAAGCAGATCATGTCTGTTAAATGTTGATGAATACATCTGTTGCCTTCCTACTGAGGCCATGTCTTTCTCTCTTGCTCATATCTTCAATACAACTAGACACTCGTCCCAAACATTTTTATTATTATTTATTTCCTGGCTTCTCAACTTTATGCTGCTGTTTCAACTTTTTTACTTAGGGAAGAATGAAAACATTATCGAAATACCACTCGACCTACACCCATCCCTTTCATCCATATTCAACTCCTTAAGTGAACCACCGATGGTATCTGTGCGTCCTCTATCCGATGTACCTGTTGCTGAACGCGTGATATTCGAACCTCTCACCACTTCAGATTGGGAATTGATTGAAATGGAAGCATCCATGTTAGAAAATGGAGGCTTGCTGAATCAAGTCACGGTAGTGTTTCCAGGCCAAACATTTCCATTGTATTTAGTCCCTCCCGAGAGGGGTGTGGTTCCACGAAGAGATACAAATTCGGCTGCGTGGATTAAGGTCGTAGAGGATGCCTTTGATGGAAATCCTTCACTTCCAATGGACGCACACAGCTCCGAAAGCTCTGATTCTTCTTGCTCTAGTGAAGAGACTGATGTATCCTTCCACAAATGCGCATCAGATGAAGTTAAAATCAAATCAGATATTGTCCCTCGAAAATGTCTGCGTCTTATGGCAGAAACAGAGGTGGTTGTCATTCCCAAACCTCGTATCCCAGACGGAAAACCAAGAGAAGAAGAAATTTCTGGAGATGATTCCTCTAGCGATTGTTTCGTACACTCCACAAGTTTGCCCCTTCGCGTCCAGCCAACCTGCTCTGATGATGTATGCATTGGTTCAACCGAAATAATGGCAGCATCCAATTCAGATGATGAATGTCAAAAGAATAGTTATACACACAATTCATCTAGTCCACCACTAGGTTTTATTTGTGTTCACCCCTCAACGCTCCTTAATATTCCTGGATTTAAAGATCCCTCAACATCATCCAATTCTAGAGAATCGATCTTGACCCAAAATATTGCTCCAGCAGCCGTGGTCATACACCAAGTTGACAGCCCATACTCCACCTATTCACCACATTGTGATGTCAGTCAAGAAGCTGTAAAAAATGGAAGATGTTCTACAATAGCCAGAGTGTATGCGTCTGACGCCGTTCAGAGAGGACATATTGGTAAGTTTTCCTGGTCGTATGTTGGAATAAATCTTTTTCATTATGTGCCACACATATCTCTGCGATGAACAAACACCATGCTAATTCCTAAAAACAATTAGTACCATGAAGGAAGAAAACTACAACTCTATACCTGAGAGATAAGGCTCATTTTTCGTATTTAACGAATATGTGTTTACAATTTTGTGGACTTACTTAATCTATGTTTTCTTTGTGTTTCTATCATGGCAGTGATGCATCCTTACTTGCGGTATCAGCTTGGAGTGAGCCCCATTGCTGATTGGGTATGCTTGCAATTATTGTCCGAATCGTTTGTTTCTGCTCATGAATCAGTATTGCATAGACACGATAAAGTAGGATTCACCAATGTGATATTAATACCTTCATCTGAAAAAGATCTGACTACTTCAAAACAATGGAGATTTCCCGATGACCATGTATGTGTGGCTCATCCTTTCACTGAAAACCAGCCTAGAATTTCCGAAATTACATTCGGAAGAATGGACCGAAGATTCCACAACTATTCCGCATTGTTGAGTGTGGGCTCTCTTGTTTCTCGAGAGTTTTTACAGAGTCTTGATATAGAAGTACCAAGGTTTCTAGGAGCACATCTCGATCATCATTTATTCTCTCTTAAAATCCAGCCAGCAACAAATCACCCCACTATGTCGCGTGCGCAAAATGGCAACAAGGAAGAAACTGATCCATCAAGAAGTATTCCTGGTCTTGGCCCAGTTATTCACGCAAGAGACTTAAAACGTTGCAAAGACTTTGAACCATATGGAGACGAAAAGAACGGCACGACAAGACCTTTGGATAAAACATTCAGTCCATCGATTGAAACGCGAGAAATACTTATGCCTCAAAATAATAGCCATTTTGAAGTATCCACCATCGGATTTTCTTCTGCCATTGAAACAGTCACGCGCTCAGCCAATGGCATTATTGCTGAATCTTCGAATCAAGTAGCATTGCCTTCCTTTTCTTCTTCAGAATCGACTTACAAACATGCCATCATTATCACAGGTGAAGAGGGTTCGGGAAAAACTCATTTAGCAATTGCATCTGCAGTTCAACTTTCTGTGTCTGTTTATTGTGCTCATGTCTACCTAGATTGCAAGAAACTCCAGGTTTCTTCACATACTACTCTGCACTCCATTGTAGAAGAGTTACGGCTGTCATTTCAAGAAGCAATTAACAAACAGCCGTCTGTACTAATACTTGATGGTTTGGACCATATAGCCCCCAATGTAGAGTCCTCGAATGCAGATGGAGATGGGAGCAACCATCACCAGCAACTCAACCCAGCACTTGTCAGTCAAGTGAAGGTGATTGTTGACCATTTGATTTTCCTCTCCAAATGTTGCTTCAGGACGTGTGAAAGATATGGCACAACAATACCAATGGGTGTTGTGTTGTTAATTACATGCAGAGACAAGGACGCTGTATCCAAACATTTTCTAGAGTCTGGGATTCTCCATTCTGTTGTTGAGACTTCTTCCCTTGACTCTGGTAAGTCGCATGTGGGCATTGCGTTGAGTATGCCATTGCCTTCTAATATTGTTGTGCGAGTCGGATAGGAGTTTTCCGAACTAGAAAATTCTTTTTCGGGCTATTGCGACTTTTCACCATAGATATTTTTCTAATGTGCCTTCTTTTTATCCTTTTCCATCATCTACCCAGAGTCAAGATCAAAATTTCTTCATGCAAAAATATTTGGCAATTCGTTACCTTGCTCTAAAAGCGAAATACATCACTCAATTTCTCGTCTTGGTAAAGTCACCGATGGGTTTAGGCCGCATGATTTAAACATAATTGCTTCACGAATCCGCAACATGTCTTTCCTAAGAGACACGCATCACGCTCCAGCGTTTGATGAATCCAGCCCTTCTCAAACCCTTGATATTGATTCTAATGTCTCAAATGAAGGAAATAAACCAAACAAGTTGCTTGAATTGGATATTGCTTCTGTGCTAGACGATTTTACTCCCTTATCTCAGCAGTCTACGGCCATATCTCACAATACAAACACAGTGGATTGGTCATCAATTGGTGGACTCTTTCAGGTGAAGCAATCTCTGCATGACATCATTATTCACCCTATGAAATTCAAACGGATCTATGCCAATACACCAGTATCTTTGCCTTCTGGTGTGCTGCTTTTCGGTGAGTTTATGTCATCAAAGATCAAAATGATGAGAGAATAATGTGAATTTTAGATTTGTTCACGCACACACATCTTTGTCCAATTAATGCATTTACTCTTTTTTGACTCGTGCTAGATCTAGCTTAAAGTTTTGTGCTTCTATTTCTTTCACTGTTAACAACTAGGCCCTCCGGGCAGTGGAAAATCCTTCATTGTCCCATCACTTGCGAAGAAGTGCAACCTAAACTTAATTACATGCCGTGGTCCAGAACTGCTTGATCGATATATTGGTGCATCTGAAGCCAAAGTCCGGCAACTGTTTGCTCGTGCCTCAGCCGCAGCACCAGCCTTGATATTCTTCGATGAATTTGATTCACTGGCGCCTCAGCGAGGATCGGACAACACTGGTGTTACAGATCGGGTGGTAAACCAGCTTCTTACCTTATTAGATGGTGCCGAACGGAATAAGAATGCTCATCAAATCTTCATTGTCGCGGCTACATCTAGGCCAGATAAAATTGACAAGGCGCTACTGCGACCTGGCCGCCTGGAAAGGCATGTCTACGTGGGGGGTCCAGAGTCACTCTTAGAATGGAATGACCTTTTTTGCTCTATCATTAAGACGCGGCAATTGGATGATGAAATCGTTCACTCAGAAAACAAAGACTTGTTCAGGTTATTTTGCAAAGATCTTGATTACGCAAAAGACTTTTCAGCTGCAGATATGAAAGCAGGTAAGAATATCACATATTCGAAGCGTGGATTCCTCATGCCATGCGCCAGCATCTAATTTTTAATTCATCATGTTCCCCTTTCTACAAGTAATGGACACTGCGCATTTACTTCGTGTCCATGAGATTCTTGATGAACAATTAGGAAGTCACTGTCATGGTAAAACTTCTGAAGAAATGGGCACAAACCCTGGCATGGAACAGAAAGAGTCCCATGCAGTGGTTATTAGTAAACAGCATATTTTAGAGGCATTCAAACGAGCTCGACCTTCATTACTACCGAAAGATAGAAAAATGCTGCAGCGCTTTTACAAGCCTTTCATGACAAAAGAAATTTCATCTTTGAGTGGAAATGAAACCCAAAACAACTGCAATTCAGAGGACCATACAAGCAGCCCAGGTATCCGTGCATTGAAGACATCACTGCGATAATTTTTTTACACTTTCGCAAAATCCAATCCAACAGTATCCTTGATACTACACAATCACAGCATGTTTGCCCAACATTTTTTGACCTTATCACTATATCATTAAATTATGCTATGCCCAGAAGAACTGCGCAGCAAATGAATTGAAAAACATGTATGGTTCAACCTAATAAAAGTAAACGCACGAGGCAGCCGACTACACATAATTAACTATTTACAATCGAATACGATGATTTTGATTAAAAGCTGTACATACCGCCTCAAAACATACTACGTTCTATATTCAATAAAGGTTATCACAACTCTATTTGGTGTCGAGGTCACAACATAAGCAAATGATCTGATTCCTAACAAACAGGCTTAGTTTTAAACACAACATTCAAACCCTTTACCATTGTGATGTGGCATTCTTCATCCAATAGCATAACATTATCAACTGTTTCTCATGTTAGCAACATCATCAATAACCATATCTTTGCATTTCTCAATATTTATCTTTTTGAGGCTTACGAGGTCCTGGTGATAGGAACGAAGGGCTCAGCATTAATGGTGTTGATTGCTCTGACGCCCACCATACGTTCTCTGATGAAGAATTCCGACGATTGGGAGCTGACGGATGAGCACTTATTGCAGAAAGACGTGGTAATAATCAAAATAATGAAACAACTACCGGGTGATCTTATGGAGGTCGACGCCACTATGGCAGTGGCCGCAAATCCGGCCGACACGGCAGTCACGACGCAGGAAGAGGACGCTTTATCAGCGAGGTTGATAGACGAAACAGTGGCGGCGATCAGCTCCACAACGAGGGAGGCCCTCACGAACATGATAATGACACCACCACGAGCTCCGTGAGTGGAGTCCCAAGACAAATCGCGGGCCAAAGTCGAGGCGGAACCGCCGGCTGTGGTTTTGGTTGAGGTATGTACGGCAGAGGCCGCTATTGAAAGCACTTAAAGATGAATAATGAGACAAGAGCAAATATAAAGGGACATTCTGTCTATATTTTTTTTGCCTGCATATTAATCATAGATGCCTGCTATGTATGATCCAGTTCACAGGACTGCTCAGGCGATTACATTTGGTCAGCGATCCAATATGAGAGCGGTTAAATGAGCCTCTTTAGATAAAGATAAATCTGATCACGAAGAGCTGAAACATGGCAAGTGTGAACTTGACACACGGGCGGATACCCTTTGTGCTGGGCAAAACTTTTGACCCCTAAGTCACACTGGCATGACATGTGAGGTTATCGGATTTCATAAATCGTTTGATTCAGTCTCCGACGTTCCTGTGGCACAAGTTGCAACTGGGTTTATCCACCCCGATACAAATGAAACAATTGTCCTCATTATTAACAAAGCCCTCTACTACTTTGGCAACACTATGTACCACTCTTTAATAATTCCCAATCAGATTTGAGCTTTTGGTATCACTGTCTCGGATGATCCTTACAATAAAATGCGGCCTTTCAGCATTGACCATGAAGATATCTTTATCCCTTTTATGACTCAAGGATCCACGGTATTCTTAATTCATTT
Organism: Conticribra guillardii; assembly: GCA_036939335.1. Lineage (NCBI taxonomy): Eukaryota > Bacillariophyta > Thalassiosirophyceae > Thalassiosirales > Thalassiosiraceae > Conticribra > Conticribra guillardii. The sequence goes on from JALLAR010000064.1 coordinate 14,452, forward strand.
GTACCTTCGGACAAAACCATGGAAGGATGTTGGCATATTGTTCTCACTAGCGATATGGAATGGGATCCATCCAGTGTTAAATTAGGTGGCAACCGCCCCTATGGTGATGAGCTCCAGATTAGTGAAGCCAATTGCATTGCTCGCCTACCCCAGAAGTCTGAAACCAACATCATTCTGAGCCAAATTTCCCCTGCACTGAACCAGCATGATTTTGCTGACCAATTGGTTGCTGCTGTTAACATTGTCAGCACACAAACATTCCAAAATCGTGAACAAAACGATGAGAAGAGACAGATTTCGGCAGTCATGACCAATCAACGCCATTCCTTGTACACGCCCAAGCGTGTCTCCCGTGTCTTTGGCATTGGATTAAACAAGGCAAAAACAACACTCGCAGTCATGACACAAAAAGGAATTAACCGAGTGGACCACCTAGATTTACACCAAACTTACCTTAAAGGCCAGTGGTATCTAGACCATATGACATCAAAGAAGAAATTGATCAATCAGAATACTGGAGCCTGGTTATATACTAACGGCCATTTCACTGCAAGCTATCCAACTGAAAGCTGCAGTCATGTTTCTGATATTCTGAGTGCTTTTTGTGATGATGTTGGCACACCCAAATGCCTCAAATCAGACAGAGCCCCAGAGCTTGTTGGCCAGGCAACTCCTTTCCTCAAACTTGCAAGGAAAAGACACATCAACCTCAAGTATGCAGAGCCTGAGAGAGTAAACCAGACTCACAAGGTAGATATTGAAATGCGCGAGCTTAAGAAAAGATGCCGTAACAAAATGATTCACAAAAATGCGACAAAGCGCATATGGGATTTTGCACGCGTTCACACTGCAAAGTTGATGCAATTTGTACCACGCCCCACATTGAACAATTGCACTGGCTATGAAGAAGTTACTGGTCAGACACCCGATATTTCAGATTTCCTTGACTTCCATTTTTGGGACCTTGTATGGTACTGGCCCACGAAGCATCCCGGCCTTACTGCTGATGACAGATGGCTCGGTCACTGGGCAGGAGTAGCACACAAAATAGGAAGTGATATGTGCTATTGGATTATTCTGGAATCTGGCATACCCACCATAACTGACAACCTTTCAGCACATCATGCGAGATGACTTGCACGACCCTGCCATCTCTGCACTAGCTGAACGTTTTAATTCCGCACTCGCACAGCAATTAGATGACACGAATTTTGATAACCCAGACCTTGCGAATTTTCACCTGCCTGATGAAGACGATGGCATCCTTTATGCTGAACAAGTGGGTCCGGCATACGGGGACAGAACACCCACAGGCGAGGACTATAGGGACACTATGCGCCCAGAGAAAAGGCCCAATGATGACAAAATTGACTCCTATGACAAATACATTGGCGCAGAAATGATTATTGATGAGGACAAGCAAGCCACCGTGAAGCGCAGAATGACTGACTTCGATGGACACCCACTTGGCATGGCAAATCGAAACCCCATGTTAGACACCAGACAGTACGAGGTTGAGTATGACAATGGCACAACTGATGCATACTTTGCAAACATCATTGCTGAAAACTTATATTCCCAGGTGGATGATGAAGGCCACCAACACTTAGTAGTTATGAACAAGATATCTGACCACAGGAAAAATGCTAAGGCATTGACCACAGCAAATGGCTTTACTATTTCTGCCAATGGTAATAAAACCCCTAAAAAGACCACACAAGGCTGGAAACTACTTGTTGAATGGAAGGGTGGTACATCTGGCTGGATTGGGCTAAAAGACGTCAAGGATACAAACCCAGTTGAACTTGAAGAATACGCCGCCGCAAACAAAATCGATCATGAACCTGCATTCAACTGGTGGGTTAGTTGGACGCTCAAGAAGCGAAACAGAATCATCAATAAAGTCAACCCAAAGTACTGGCAAACAACCCACCAACATGGCATACGGCTACCTAAAAAAATGGATGAAGCGCTACGCCTAGATGAAGCCAATGGCAACCATTATTGGGAAAATGCAGTGAAGAAAGAGATGGGAAAGGTTAAAGTAGCCTACCGCACTCATGACAAGCACACACCAGAAGAGGTGTGAAAGAATCAATCACCAGAATTAACAGGATACCAAGAAATAACATGTCACCTCATATTTGACGTAAAGATGGACTTCATGAGAAAAGCATGCTTTGTAGCAAATGGTGCTAAGACTGAGGCCCCGGCTTCTATAACGTGCTCCAGCATAGTATCAAGAGACATCATCAAGCTAGCCTTCATAATTATTGCATTAAATGACCTAGACATAGCTACTAGCATGCGACATCAGTAACGTGTACTTAAACGCACCATGTAGAGAGAAGATTTGGTTCAAGGCTGGACAAGAATGTGGAGCTGACACGGAGAAAGCAATGATTATCACACAAGCACTATGCAGCCTGAAAAGCAGTGGTGCCTCTTGGTGTGCAATGCTATCTAAGAACATATTTGACATGGGATTCCAATTCACTATTGTGGACCCAGACGTCTATATCCGACGGAATAACAAACCAGAAGGCGAGCCTTACTACGAGATGCTTTTAGTATATGTGGACGACGTCATGTGTGCCAGCGACGACCCAAGAGCATGGAGAAGATAGAGAAGACGTACAAAATAAAAGATGGAGAAATAGGCCCTCCAAAAATATACCTTGGAGCAGGAACAAAACAATTCCAACTTCCAGATGGAAAAACCGCATGGATCATGGTAAGCAAGCAATATGTCAAGGCACCTGTTGAGACAGTGAAAAACCTACTCCTTGAGGATGGACGAGAACTAAAGCCACCAAGTGCAAAGAAAGCACATAAGGGTCCACTGCCAACCACATATAAACCAGAACTAGATACTACGAGAGAACTGAATCCAGATAAAGTACAAAGATACCAACAAATAATTGAAATACTGCATTGGGCAATTGAGTTGGGCCGTGTTGACATATTACACGAGGTCTCAATCACACCACAATACCAAGCCAATCCAAGAGAAGGTCACCTTGAGGCATTATATCTAATCATCCATTTCCTCTCAAATAATCCTATGAAGCGTATAGCATTTGACCCAGGAACACCGTTAGCAAATGAATCAGCCTTTCTTGGAGATGCTGATTGGATGGAGTTCTATGGAGATACACAAGAGGAAGATCCACCAAATAATATGCCGGAACCACTTGGTAAACCGGTACAGATCACAATATTTGTCTGTGCCAATCATGTAAACAATGTAGTAACACGGAGATCACATACAGGGATATTTATCTTTGTGCAGAACGCCATGATAAGCGCGTATAGCAAGCAACAGAATACAATTGAATCTGCAACATTCGGCTCAGAGTTCGGGGCCATGAGGACAGGAAAAGACTTAATAGTTGCACTGAGAATCAAAATTAAGATGTTCGGATGTCCATTAGCTGGACCTGCAAACGTTTACTGTGACAACCTAGGAGTGATCAAGAATACAAGTATACCTGAGTCAACACTATCAAAGAAGCACAATTCAATAAATTATCATGTGATATGATCAGCAGTAGCATCAGGAGTGACGAGAGTAGCAAAGGAAGAGGGCAAGACAAATATTGCAGATGCATTAACCAAATTGATGCCCTATTCTAAGAAGAAAGGACTATTGGATGCAATCCATTATGATTACTGAACCTCTTAAACCGATTACCATTCAATTGCATGGAGATTACACTGCAATCTCCTCGCGGGGACCATTTAATTCTGGACATACTCAGCATAATTCCAAACAGGGGAACTACTCAAGATACATCAGAACAAACACTGGGTATGTCACCATATCGAACATCTGCCTTTAGTAAGCAGTGAGATGAGTAGACCAATACAGGGTATTAATAGAAGCATGCCACAGGCATGCTCTTAGTGTAAACTTTTCCTTTATTCATTGAATGAGATCTAGAACTGAGTTACACCATGAAGAATGGAGGATCTATCGTAACTTGAACGGTGCCGTGGGCGATTTGTATGTTGGTGGGCAGTATGTACGCGGATTACTTTTTTGTTAGGGATTTTCAGCACGTATGACAAATGATAAGATTGTGTTGAAATGTATTTTATTAAATTGGATCATTCTTTGATTGATATCCTACAGAAAAGTACTCCAACGCATCATTTAATCACACGTAGAATGCACATAAACACACAGTGGGAAGATAATGTCCATGCTGGATGCTTTTTTCACATTGAGATTCTGAAGATGAATATATATAATCACAGAAGCCTTCCACAATACAGAGTGCAGAATATCTTCTTCTAACAAATAAAGGGAATAAAAATATAAGGCACCTGTCGACAGTACTCATCAAAATCGGCACCATACTTTTCTTTACAGTGGACATGATCCCTCCCTACACGATGGACCAATACCACAGTGAAGAAACACACGTAAAAGTACGGTATATATGAGTCAAATCCGGTGATGATACCCCACGACAATGCCATGACCAAATCAGCAGTGTAGTGAATTTTACGGGCGATTCCCCACCAACCACCAGTGAGTAATTTGTTCCCATGTTTGGTCTGGATGTAGGTTGGGTTATGGATGGTACCAAATGGAAGTTGGGGAAATGTATTGCGCTCGATAAACGTTCCACGCTGCTGCATTCGAAATCGATTCTTTTGTGAATTGGCGGTATCCCACACATAATATGCTGCAATGAGAATGGCAAACAAGAATGTGGTGTATATTTTTGAGTGATGAATGGGATCATTGTCCAACGATCGATTTAGTAAATATAATGTCGAATAGCAATAAGAGAATGGAACTCCAGCAAAATTCCAAAAGATGAGCATGTATCCCTATAGTGAAAATCAATATGAGGAAAGGGTAAGATGTTAAAATAAGATGATCATTTTCAGCATAAATTTATAACAAGTTTGCTTTCTTACCCATTTTTCGTAAAAGATGTCCCATGTGGTGGGTATGCATTCCTCTCCCTTCATGCAGGCATTGACATAGAGGAAATGTGCCAATAGCATAAATAACAGTGGCGATGACGTTTGAATCGTAGTCATTTCCACAATTCCTCCAAAAGACCATACAGGAGGACTTCTTCCTATATCCACATAATTTCTCTGCACATTGATTTCATGGTCTTTCACCGCGGCACTCAACGAAATGAAAAATAAGAGTTTCCAAGAAATGCGAATCTCTGAAAAACACTTCAAATCGACATTGAAAATCCTCGGATTTAACACTGCGCCCATGAAAATATCATAGGGTATCGAACCCGACATTCGATGCGTCCTTCCTGATATCACGCCCACCGCATATGTGGCGAGGGTGACGACCAATCCCCATATCATGGCGACCGACATGATGGGTCCAATTTCGTCCACCACGGCTGCAAACAAATGAGGGTAGATGAAAATTAGTACAAGTTTCAGTTCAATAATGGCAAATTGTTCAATGCAAAAACAAATAGCAGGAATGCCGCAAAAAAATGATTTACAAAAGCAGGCCAAAGTATGTGTAAGTACTGTTAGAAGTCTTTTTGCCGCTGATTGGTCGAGTGGCAAAAAGACTTCTAACAAAAGTGCACGCCACGCCGGCAAGCGTATGAACTTACTCGTAATTGGGAAATATCCCGAGACGTGAAGGAATGCCACCAAGACTAGATCAAGGTACCACGTGGCCACGCCATTGCATAAATATTCAAGCTGCTTCCCGCCCAGACTCGGCACCGGAAGACCTAGTACCGTCACTCCTGGTAATGTCGCTGCGGATATATATTGAAATATATTGAACCCCAGATAAATGGCAATGGCGCGCGTGTTGGGATAGATGGATGGCAGTCCATCGGACCAAAAGCTGGTATGCTGGAAGGGGTTGATGAGATGGCCAGCGTGGCTGGTGAGGCAGATGTAGAGGTAGGACATGAGGATGGGAAATCCAATCATGAGGAATGTGACGCCAAGAGGCCCACCGAATTCGTAGATTATTTTGGAGTCGCGAGCCATGTCTTTTTGTGTGTCTATTTTTAGGATTGTGGTGGTTTTGGTTGTTTGTTTAGTGGCGACGGCGGCGTCGTCATCACTGTTGGTCTCGCTGTCTGTGGACGAAGTGGAATCCAAATGAGCTGATTGGGGAGGGTGCGAGGAAATGCTGGTATTCGTAGCAGAAGGAGAAGTGGCTGGATGAGCGGCGCGGTTGCGCAAACCTCCGCTGACGCGCCATGAGCCTCGCTCGGATTGGAGAAGCATGGTTATTGTTGATATAATTGTTGGAGATACTTTCTAACAAGTGTTGTTTCAATCGATAGCTGTTGATTATGATGTTGAAAATTGGTTGATCCGTTCGAATGTCAAGGAAACATTGCGAATCCGTTCGTCTTGGAGGGGCTGATGAATCCTGCTGAATCTCTTGAAGAGATGGCCGGCTGTCACAAACCGCGATTGCGATGGAACTTTTACCTGAATATGGGTGTTGTTCGCAGGGTCGGATGAATGAGGCATGTGCGTAATTATGGTTAGACTTTGAATTATTTGGATGAGAACACTACGATTGATTGAGATTGATTGATCGGGTCGTGATTCGTGATCGGGTTCGCTTCTTCGACTTTCTCGCGCCACAAAAGATAGAAGAGTTGACGTCTATGTACTACGATACCTCTCTACCGTAAAAGCCGGTTTCTAATGCGCGGGCGTTGCACATCCACGTGGAACTTGTGGCACCCGATGTACATAGGAATTAGTTAAAAAAAATTGGGCTGCGCATTAGAATCCAGCACGCATTAGAAACCGGCTTTTACGGTAGAGTGTCTACTATTAAGGGGGTCCTAAATTAAGGATCGGCCGTTTTCTCATTAATTAAGGAGCAAATGCGCACTCAGACTTGATGTCAGATGCAACACAAATGTATGCTGGATCTGTGGGCATGTGTTTGCAATCGCAGCAATCTGATGTGCATTCTCTTGCCCCCGGCAAGAGCCATTGGGTATCATTATACCACAACCACAACACAGAGATTAAAGTAATCGCTGTTGTATTGGTTGAACAAAATACTCTTTACCCACCAATGACAGGGAGTGAAAACAAATGGCGGCAGGCGGCATATCACCTTTTCAGCCCCATTAATTGTTCTTTGAAATGTTGATGTTTGTTGCGTAATTTTCCCTTGGTTAGTTGGTATGATTGATTGTTGTGTTTACCGGTTCCTTCTCAAATATTGTTTTATCTTGGCTGCCAAGGGCGATGGACGAAGGAGGAAGGATAACATTATTGTTGGTGGTGGGAGGAAGAGAGTTGCATTTGATCGGGTCCGGAGATTCAAAGAGTAACAAGACCTGGATATTTTTTTGAAAGATAATTATGCGAAGGGACGTTGTTAGATATGCAAGTGAGGGGATGGTGGGGACGAGAAGGTAGGATGATGGGTGCCCGTAAAGAGCTGCAGAGTAGCGGGTGAGGCCGACGGAGGTTTCAAGGAACTATGAAGGCAACAACGGCCGAGGGTGATTGGCTGTGCCACCACCCCCAAAGACACCCCCCTCATTATCGGAATACTTATTAAGTTGATTGTCATGTTGGGAGGCCCAGGTGGGGTCGTAGGGAGCATGAAGGTCACAGTTCGCCCACCACCCCACGGCTTGAGAGGAGCATCAATCATGTCGATAATGCACATCAACACGTGCTCCAAAATCATCGCAAAAAAGCCGCATGTGCTCTGCCTGCCTTGACACACACTTCTCGAGCCCATGCACTATGATCCCTGTGTACTGTATTGGGTCCCGAGGTGTAGGGGTTGTGTCATGGTCGACAGAGCTCAGCAGTGGCGGATCTGTTTTGATCGTCATCACAACAAAAAAGTGAGTTTTTTGAGGTCTGTCTTTGATGGCGCGTAACTTTTTTCAAAGCATAGCTTACCCTACAGACTTTGACACCATATCGACGCAGAATTTGATGCTCTGTCGATTGGTCATGTCAAAATATACTAGAAAGCAAGTGGCGCACAAGTTATGGGGGCTCAAACATTGGGTATAGAATCTCAAAATTTCAACCGCAACCAAAAGTTATGTACTGATCCTACGTACAAGCTATGAAGGAATGATCGGGAAAAAACTTTTGACACGTGATTTTTTTTAGAAAAAAAACCGTATGTCTTCTGGGGGAAATGCATTTACTCCCTCATGCATGGAGAGATTAACAAACCCTCCTGGGAATGAAAACTACAATGCATAAGCTATCGATTGGTGCGCCTACCTTTTGAATAGGAAAAAAATTTACTAGATGAAAAATGTGCAACCAGAATGTGCCATATCGTGTCTTAACAAGATAACACCTACGCGCCCTCAGGAGGGCGCAATTTTTTGTCCGTTTTTTTTGCAGCGCTTCTCCCTAGCAATTGGCTGAACTAACATTATAATATTATTGTATTTGTATATTCGAATAGCCCTTTTCAAGGACTCAACAGTCATATACATTTTTTTCTCAAATACGTCATCACAGGCAAAAGATATTTGTATTTGCGCACAGTCACAAAATTAGTATTTGAAAACCGGAATATTTACTCTAGGTACCTACTCGTAGTAAAAAAAGTATCTTACTATATCTACCTAAGTACATACTGGTATACATACAAAATTCTGTGTATATCGTACTTAGGCCTACACAGTACTTTGTGCGTGTACATTGAAAAATATGTACGGTACTATTTTTACGCTCCGATCATTTCCCCTCTTTAGATGTTATCCTGTTAATGAAAGATTTTCTCCTTAATTAAGTACAGTATATATATAGACACTAGTATGTCCGTCATCAAAGCAGAGAATTCTTGTTCCTGCCAAAAAGTAGACAGAGAAAAAGAGGGGTCGTTAAATCTGAGAGAGAGAGAGAGAGAGAGAGAGAAGAAAAAGGATTTTCAATCAAGAATAATTTGAATCATGAATTATGCCTACAATAGTCAGGCCTTTGCTACTGTGAAAAAGTCTTGGATCGATTGATGACTTTTTCAATCACCACAGATTTCTCTTTGACCTGGGTAATGTGATAACGCATGCATTGTAATAATTGTCCACGCAGTCAAATTTGACGTTCCCAACTGGTCGTTCATTTTTTGGATGAGCGCCGCAGACACAATTAAACGGGCAAAGATTATTGATTATAGACACGGAGTCATCTTGGGCATGATTGTTGTGACATAATATGGGATTTGCGGCCAACGCACTCAGTCAAGGAGCTCTATATTTGAGATCAGAAGTGTGTTTATGAACTTTTCCTTTCACATTTGATATATCCCCAAATGGCGTTCTGCCTGGAACATACACAGATGACGTCATTTCACCAGGGTTTGATGGATAAAAAAATATTTTTTGATTTTTTCTGACCAATTTCCGACTAATGTCAGGCTGAACGGATGGACTATGTACTGTCCGTCTGTGATCGGATAAAAAATAACCCGCTGATGTTTTATTACTGATTGTATTGATTCCTACGTATTTTAGATCCTATAGCTGTACTTGAGGGACACGATGAATCTGAACAAATAAATTTTATTGGATCAGGAAAGGTAAGCTAGAATTGACAGAAAATTGACAGGGAAATCCTTCAAGGCATTCATTGGCAATAATATTCCTGAAGATGGAAGACACAAAATTGCCAGCCCCACAACAACCACAACAACAACCACTACTACTCCCAGCAGCAAAGACAATGCAACAACAACAGCAGCAACAACAGGAGGAGGATTTTCCAACCTCACCAAATGAAATGCCAAATCCTCCTGGCGCAATCCACCCACTGCACAATTTGCATCGCATGAACAACCACGACCACAGCAACAACACGACGGTAGTAAAAACTCCAACAACATTAATGCTCCTCCCAATATGAGGGGGAAGGAATGGATATCTCCTCCTTGAAATAATAAACATTCAAATACTAATCATCAAATTAATAATAATAATCAGCAGCAGCAGCAGGTTGGTCAGTGGAACAATAATACTCATCAGAACAATCAGCAACAGCAATCACAAAGACGTAACAATTGGCAAGCGGACTATTCAGGAAGAAGAGCCACCACCACAGCTCAATCAACATCATCCACATCATTCACATTAAGATCCAATAACACTGGATAAGGTTTAATGAAAAACATTCCTTCCAATACTACCAATACTGCTACCTCACCCTCGTTGATCTCTCCCTCCTCCTCCACAGACGAAAACCTACCATTGTACGAATGCTTTGATCGTTGGGAGAACCAACTGCATAATCCAGAATTGATGGAATATATTGCAATTGATTTGGGGATTGAACCAATCAAGATGGAAAAGAGGAGGAAGGAGGAGGGTGTTGAAGAGGCGGAGAGGAGGGTGATGAGATTGTCGTCGTATGCAAATGAGTATGCTGATGAGGGTATGGAGGAGGAGGAGAGGACAGAATAGGAGGAGAGGTATGCAGCATTGCATCCAATGTCTCTGGTGGTGAGTATTATGGGACATGTGGATCATGGAAAGATGACCTTGATGAATGCGTTGCGGAGGAGGGCCGTGATGGGGGTGACTGGTACTGCCAATGGGGGTGGGAAAGGTGCGGCATCGTCAAAGAAAATTAGTACTAAGAAGAAGGGAAAAAAGGGTGATAAATCATGAGGAGGGAAGGGAGTGACTGTGGAGGATGGCAATGTGGCCGGAATAGAAGCGGGGGGTATCACTCAACTTATTACTGCGTTTGAGGTTCCTCTGTCTTTGGAGGGAAATGGGGGAGGATGATGAGGGTATTTCTTCATCTTCTCCCAATTCGACAGTCACATTCCTTGATACTCCTGGACATGCAGCCTTTAAGAAAATGTGTCAATTTGGGTCCAGTGCAACGGATGTGATAACCTCGTAGTTGCTGCCGATGATGGAGTGGAAATTATCAACATGCACAAATCCATTGCCCGGTCTCAACCCCAATCTATATCTATTTGGTAAGACAATTATTATTCATAATATAGATGGAGCTGTAAATTCATAATATTTTTACTTTACTTCTCTATTTCATTGCAAAACGTAAATCATCACCAAAGGATGAAAATATATTGTGTGTTATATTGCTGAAACGATTTGCATATCTTCCATCTGCATTTTTCCGATAGTCTATTGATTGCATGTCTTAAATGGGGTAGTGCTTGCAGTAACTCACTGAAAGAGGAGTGGTGTAAATATTTATCTAGTCAGGGGGGATTGGATTGTGTCCTTAGATTTCACAAGAATTTTCATTGAAGGGATAAATACCAAAGCTGCGGTTAGCAATCCTGATCAATAATGGACTTGGAGCTACTTCATTTGATGATAAAACAATCAATCAGTGTTACAATTTGTATCTGTTGCATTCAGATTCTAGCGGTGGTTCAAACACCCATAACTTTCTGATGAGAGAAATGAGGTATTCAAATATTTTTTATGATTTTTTAAATGAACTGGTTGTGAAGTAAATCATCTTGAGCTAACTCCCAACGAACTTGGGACTCTTCGTTTTTAATACCTTCAACTTTATTTTCCAAACAATGCAGTAAACACTGACTTTGACATTCCCAGTACATCCATCAATCAGTTGGGTAGTTAGGGGGAGATGTGTGTATTGCATTGATAACATAATTGTGTATCCTTCAATGATGCCAACTTCTCTCTCAAAGCAACATACGCCCGCGAAAAAGTATAACCCCAATGACAGTATCGATTTGAGTCAAATCATTAACGACTTCTTTTAAACATGAAACTTGAGTATTTGCCTGCCCCCCCCCCCAACCTACCGGCCCAAAACAAACGTTGTCCTTTCTCCACTTATCAATAGCATCATTCACCTGAGTAATCAAGTGATCAGTCTCATCACTCAAATCCTCAATCGCCGCACTCAAAACCTCAACAAGTGCTACTTGGGAAGTTGATGTCTGAATTTTTAAATGAATTTTGTAAACCAATAGATGGGGATGCATGTATCCCGCAAATTTTACAGTTGGGTCACATAACAGCTGCATTCTTGATAGATTAGCAACTGTATGATCTTCCTTGTTGAAGGTGAATGTGCAGGCATTGGATACTTTAGTGTCTGCTGCGTATTTGATTTTTTCTTTGTCATCATTGAGGATGAATGCGGATGAGCGCTCGGGGGCATTCATTGTGATGAAGAAGTTCAGTTGGAGAGTAGGCGGATGTAATGTTCTGGGACGAATTTCCGGTTATTCTTCAGATGAATGATAATGTAATTTCTGGTCAAAAGGCTGGCCGTAATGATTACCTGATAGCATGATGTCTGTGGAAGTACACCGGTGGCTATGTTGGCATCGTTGTTGACGGCGGGCAGCTTCATTTTTATGAATATTTGGTTTGCGGTGCGTGGCTTGGTGCATTTTTATTCGTCTGCATCTCATAGCCTTCAGAGTTGAAAGATATCTATCTAGTTGACAGATTTTTTACAGTTTTTTACAGTTTTTTTACAGTTTTTTACAGTTTTTTACAGTTTTTTTACAGTTTTTTTACAGAGTGTTGACAGAGTGTTGACAGAGTGTTGACAGAGTGTTGACAGAGTGTTGACAGAGACAGAGTGTTGACAGAGACAGAGTGTTGACAGAGTGTTGACAGAGTGTTGACAGACTTTTGACAGACTTTTGACAGACTTTTGACAGACTTTTGACAGACTTTTGACAGAATCTTATGGGTACCTTTTCCAGTGCAATATATTTATTGGTTCAGATTCATCATGTCCGCAAGTACCAGCACAGGGTGTCATGCATGCACAATCATGCTATAGGATCTAAAATACATTGGAACTAATAAGATCAGTAATAAAACATCTACGGGTTATTTTTTATCCGATCATGGACGGATGGTACATAGTCCGTCCATTCAGCCTGACATTAGTCCGAAATCGGTCAGAAAAAATCAAAAAATATTTTTTTATCCTTCCGACCCCGGCGAAATGATGTCATCTGTGTATGTTGCTGGGGAAGATGTAGATGCTGGTTTTCTTTTCTTCATTATAATAATAGTTAATATTATGGAATTTGTTCGTATGTTGCTCTTGGATGGAAATTAAATTTTAAATTTTGTGCTATTATACATGTAGGAATAGTAGAATTTGCAATCAATCAGTAGCATTGACATGATCGTCATTGCAATTGTTTTTTACATAGAAACAACTAACGACTTGAATTTGTTCGAAGCTGTTGTCCCATCAATATTATCATTGGCGCCCAATCAACGCCAGTCAATACTATTCACATTACTCTACTATGTCAAAAAAAAACACCGCCACAATCGTTGGGTAACATTATCCGTTTATCGTTCATGACCGTGTGTAAAAGCAACAGAAACGTTACTCAAGATTTGTTTTGAATATTGTACAAATACTTGAAAGGTGTGGTGGATAATGGAACAAAAACTTGTTGGCAATGGTGGTGGAACAAGTTTTCTTGAAGGTACCCTGTTTCCCATGTTGGTTGATGCATTTCCGGAAGAGACAAAAGAAGTGCTGTCGGCCGTCAATTCTATTGTATCATGGTTTGATCATGAGGACTCGGGTGGCCATGACGATTATATTAACAAGACTTACCTGTCGGGCTTTATACAGATGGAGATGGAAGCTTCTCAAGTTCAATGGAATATAACGAACAAACAAGAACAACTATACATTCTCTTGCAATCCTTACAAAAAATAGGAACCCATATCCAACACTGTATAAAGAGTTTCTTAGGAAAAAATCATTCGGCGTCTACCAAGATACTGCAAAGAGGGACTTTAAAAAACTGTGAATAAAAAAACAGCATTTGTTGAAGCAGGTGAGACATGCCTGAGTTTGAAACTTCTTCAAGCGCGCGCGCGCGCGTGCCATTCCAGTTAAATGCAGCTTGGTACAAGGATGACCTAGATGGTGTATCTGACAAAAAACACACAACGAAAAGGAATACAACAAACTCAAACAAGTTGGTGATAGAGTCATGGGTATCCTCACATTAAATTATAATAATGTACACGGATATGGTTACGAGCGGTTCACAAAAATGAGGACAGGTCCAAATCCATTGGATTTCTTGTTGTATGTTGCAGGAGTTTTCGAATCTGATGCATGCCTTGATACAGGTGAAACCAACAATTTCTATATAATCCAATCGAATGAATCTTTTTGCAAAGCGCTTGCATTGGCAATTAAAGATGCATGTAAGTTTGACAAAACACCAAAATGCAGATGCTAAGACAAGTTGGAATAATGGGTCAAATAGAAGAGTGACATGGAGAATTCATTTTGCTAAGAATCAGATTGAGCAGCTGATATTTTTAATTGGTATTTTTGATTACCATCAAAGAAGCCGGTGGCTAATTTGTTTGATCTATAAGATTACCTGGCGTCAACATGACTTTCCGAATAAGGATATGTTCCTGAAGTTCTTACAGGAATTGTTGATTCTACTAAAGAAACTTGCTCAATCATGAAGTGGTTGTGTGGTATTGTTATAGCTTTTGTAGTATTAATAAGTATTAGTCTATTGTTTAACATTATTATTTTTTCTCCCTGACAAAAATCAACAGCTTGAACATTTCGTTCATATTATTTATTGATGCTGTTGGTCGATTTCGCCATGAATTTCTGCAGGTGGCGGAAATATGCTTCTCTTGCTGATCGCAGTGAGTAATACAGACTTCCTTTTTTCCTTTATCAATGATCGCTTTTGGTTGGTATCAAACCAGTTTTGTGTTGCATTTTAATTAAAAAAAATGTAATGTTTGAGTTGGCGACAGAGGCATATTAAAAAAGTCCAAACATATATCATCATAAACCTACCTTGTACTCGCTCAACATTAATTTATGTGAAATTCTTCTCATTTTCCTTCCTGTGATAACCATCAAATCCCTTTTGGTAATTTTTCCATCACCTGTCGTATCAAGTTGACAGAATTGATTGTGTAAATCATCAAAAATTTTACCATCCACTTTTTTCATGGCAACTAGCATGAACCGAATGTACTCCAATTCGCTCACTAAAAATTGTAATTTCGGATAAGATGAGCTGAGGGATTAGAAAATATCACATATCATGATATAATATTGCTACAAAAAACAACTGCAAAGACCCACCTGCCCCATCATTATCTGTGTCAAGAGCCTCAATGTCCTCCAATTTTAAATCACACGACCATAATTTCTTGTTATACTCCTCTCTTCGGTGTTCGATAATGTAGGACGCCAAATTTCCTAATATGTAACCCATAGCCGCGACGGCAATAGGTATAAATACGATGGCAAAGCATTTGGTGTGGGTGTGTTTGGGAGTGAAATCTCCAAATCCAATAGTCTTTTATTGAGGGGTTTGGTGAGTATTGCAATATGTGAAATTTAAGAAGTAAATGACGGAATACGCATGTTAGGGTGATCTGGGTTCATTTGGGTAGCAAAAGGCCCAGCGTCTTGCATCCAATACAATGAACTCAAAACCAGATTTTTACTCACGGTTGCCGTAACTACACAGTAATAAACCGCATCATACCACTTCCATTTTTCTAGCCACGCCATTATCAAAGCTCCTACTAACATCGGTACAAATCCTGGAACATGCCGTTGAATTGCCCCAAACCCTTGAACAAATTCACTTCTTAGCGTTCCCCAAAGACTTTCATTTTCTTTTGCCAATAAAAAGTCCTTGAGACTCCGGTCTTTCGAATATGCAGCGAAGCTGTGGATTGATTCAGTGGAACACATTGAATCAACTGATTCTAGTGATGATAGCGAATTCGATGAATGTTGAGACTCTAGCAGCAGTGGCTTTTTTGATTCTGTGTATTCTTTCTTCTTTTCCTTTTTATGACCACTACCCATTGTAAATGCCGATTCCAGCGCTTTGCTAGTTTTTGCCGTCATCTTTTCCGTGTATCGTATCTCCGCTTCTACTAATCGACTTCCCACGATACCCAATGCCAAACCCAAAACTACAACCCCCCCTAGAGCAAACAAGGACGCAAATAATTTTCCTTCCGGAGTGGAAGGAGTTCGATCGCCATAACCTACTGTGGTTAAGCAGACAATTGTAAAATATATTGAGTCGATGATGGGCCATTTTTCAAAAAGGAAGGAGTATGCGATGACTCCAATAACAAGGAGAATAAGAAAAAGGAAGAAACATTCACGCAAAGTGAACTCATTGGGAAGGTCGTTAAGATCAGACCACTTCTTCGCTGATCTTACAGATGATGTTTGAGGAGATCGAAATGAAGCCAAAAAAGATGCTTTTCCGTTGAGAGGACGATAGCTTTGATGTTCTGAAACTACTGAACCCAAATAATTGTGGCAAGTGCTATTACTACCGTTGACATTTTCACAATCCATTTCAGGAATATTGTGTATAAATAGTTCATCTGTTATTACCATTTCTCGAATCCGATTCCACCTACTATTTTCTTTTTTAATATCTTGATCCACATTACCATCAAATGTTAATTCTTGCTGCATCTGCTGCGGAGCAGCTTTGACATCTGATGGATAATGAAGCGATGTAGATGGAGACATTGAAGGAGAGGTTGATCCATATCCACTCAGCGCGGATTGAGTGCTCATTTCTTTGAGTAGTCCCTGTCGTTCATGAAGCACTACTTTGGGAATACTGCCATCATCTTGCAGCGAGGAGGGTGTGAAGGAAACCGCAACTTGTCCTGCTATGGCTGATTGTGAAGGAATAGTATCAAGATGATCTTGATTTGGAGTGGGATGCTCATGTGTGTCGACATTGTCATTTAAATCACTGTCTAGGCTTCCATACGGCGTATCAATATGCGATTCATCGAGTAGATTTATTGGTTTGGCATGATCAGTTTGCTTTCGATCAGCATGGCTGAACATGTTTTTGGTGGATCCATTTGAAGGTTCTGATACATTTTTGTGATGAAGAACTGACCAGTAAACAGCATGCGGAGAGTTGACGGATGGTCTCTCGGTGGAATTTTCGTAGTGATCATCAGTTTGTGCGCTGGGTGTTTCGCAAGTTATGTCTTTTGGTGTGGCTTCAGATCTCCCTTTCGAGATATGCTGTTGCCTCGACATTTTTGCCTTATTTTTGTGGTTGG
This sequence comes from Conticribra guillardii, assembly GCA_036939335.1. Classification (NCBI taxonomy): domain Eukaryota; phylum Bacillariophyta; class Thalassiosirophyceae; order Thalassiosirales; family Thalassiosiraceae; genus Conticribra; species Conticribra guillardii. The sequence goes on from JALLAR010000064.1 coordinate 31,531, forward strand.
TTGTTTTGGTAGTTTGGGACCGCAGAATATATTTCAGTCAGGTATGAACTTCTTGAAAGCCACTGCTAACTGCTAACAGATGCGAATGATGTGATGAAGATGAAGGATGGCAAGCCCAATGATTTTTCGCGAGCTGAATGGAAATAACCAAAAAAGTTGATAGATAAAGACGACCGGGCTGCAACCTGCAACGATAATAAGACTACCGGTAAGACTCTATTGAATGATGATGACACGAAAGGCTTCACGCTTCACCCGAGCGAAATGCATATGCTCGCGTCACAGAATGCTTTACAGCGATGGAATTTCATATGCAATGTCGCTTTTCATTTTGCCACCATCATAATAGAACCATGATGAATACTGCAGATGTAAGATGTAAAAGTGGTCAGCATGCAGTGCGGTGGGCAGTGGGCATGGTACTATCTACAGCTACTACTATCTAGTTTACCATCGTACGACTAAAATCAAGTACCTATTCCTACGTGTCTTGGTTCGAAAGATATTATTTTTTATCATTTCCGTCTTTCCAGTTTCCAGGGTGATAGCTAGGGGGTTAATTCGTTGGATTGTCATTTCCTTCCATTCATCACGTCGCTTTGCCGCCACCTATCGCCATGCATAAACGAATCGCAAAAGCAACACCGCTGTCATCCGACCGGTCTGAGCCCATTATAATACCGCAACATCTCATGATGGCAAAATCGGAATCAAAGAATAACCCAGATGATTTCACAATGCCCGACATGACAAAAGTTCTTGCTCGATTGCGACGATACAACATCTTGCCCGCTGCGTACATGTGCATATTGTTTGTGGCATCCGCAATAATCATTGCTTTAGATAATTCAGATTCGTCGCCACATGATGGTCATGATTTATATAGCGGATCATTTTCATCATTCGGCGTCCATGTACAACAGCAGCAACAACAACAAGCTATAGGTTTTGCGGGCGGGAACAAACGCAAAAGCTTGCATTCTGCTGAATCTGTCATGGGCATGGCATCTCCTCAAATACAAATGGATGGAATAGCTGATGAAAGAATGCCATCATTCGAGGCGAGTATGGAAAACCCTTTTGCCGGCAGCGGTAATGATGGCAATGACAAATTGACCATGGGGGAAATGGTTCTTGATGCTTTAGAATCTCAAAAAGGATCCAACCCTCCAATAAGAAAAAATCGGATGCTCATTTACCAAGGAAATATTGGTGCCAAAATCGAATATTTGGCGTTAGATTCCACTGCTGACAAGATTGCATCTTTTGTAGAGGATGGGTCCACCTTTGGAGATGGAGGATATGTGGCAAGCCGTTCTTCCAGCGAAAATAATTACTACCATCCATCATCCTCCTACAAATCTAAAACGAAGATCCAACATATTGTGGATTTAAATCTACGAATTCCCAGTGATCATTTCCATTCTTCCATCGAATTGATAAAGCGACTCATTGATGCAATTCCTCCAGATAAAAACAATTCTCGTAACAGCAAAGGAGGTAAAATCACTTCCCTTTACACGAATGGACGAGACGTCACGGATGAATATGTAGATACCACCGCACGAGCCGACACACTTGACTCCAGTCGAAAGGCACTTCAAGTATTGTTATCCAAATCCAATCAAGTGGATGAGGTTATAAAAGTTCACTCGGAATTGAATAAATTGACACAGCAAAGTGAAAGCATGAGGAGGAGGGCGTTGGATTTGAAGAAGAGGTCTGAGTTGAGTGATTTAAATGTGCGGTTGGAGGAATGGATGATAAACGATGGGAGTACTGACGATGATGATGGTAGTCCAGATGATAAATATTGGTCGCCAATGAAGTCAATATATTTGGCATGGAGGCATGTTTTTAAGGCCGGCATGTTTGCATTTGATACGCTGATGTATAGTTTGGTATGGGCAGTCCCTTGTGTTGTTATTTATTTTGCATTCAATGTTGTTATTCGCAAGCTGCGTTCTTTGCGGTGATTAGATGTATTACAATGATGAAGAATTTTATGAAGATTACTCATTAGCACACACTAGATAGATATCAAACGCTAAATATTTGGTTAGACATTTTTCAGTTATAATTTGCTTGTGTTATTTATTGGCCAAAGATTGCAAAAACTTCAAGTTTGAGGGTAGAAGTAATGCCGAGACTCAAACTAGCATACCTACTTTATTTGACAGGCATTATTGTACTTCTTGGAGTTAGAAACAAGAGTAAAATACATCCAAGCTTCGAAGAAGTTTGAGCTCCTTTAAAAACAGCTCACTCGCAAAAGTTATGTGAAAGGTTTGTGTGTCTGTTTGCCAAGAAACATAAAAAATATACCAACTGTTTTCACACGTTTTAAAACTAAAGAAGTGAAAACTTTAAAAACCTATTTTATTCTTACTGTTTGCAACACTTCATATTATTTAAAAAATCAGTTTTGAAAAGAAGAGAGAAAAGGTTTGTGCTCTCGACTTTTAAAACAAAAAAGAGAATTAAATATTAGAGTGGTTTTAGCAATTTTTGGAGCACTTTTTGCGATGCAATTCTGTTGACCAACCATCTCAAAAAAGGAT
>JALLAR010000065.1:0-26027 GCA_036939335.1 Conticribra guillardii
CAAAATCTTAAATTAGGAAAATAATATCATAGTAATGTATTAATTACAACATTGTACTAGACTACAGAAAGTGTGAGGAATTTAATTAGCATAGTATTGAAATTCATATTGTAATGGTTCACTGTGATTTTTTCTGCTTTTCGGAAAAAAATCCCATGGTCGGCATCTTTTTTGTGTAAAGCTGGTACTTATTCTACAGGGGTCTCCAGTGGATACCCCCAAGAAACTCGACCTTAATTAAGGTTTTTTTCGTAGGCCTTAGCCTTAATTAGAGAGAGCAGACTCTAAGAAGTACGACTCTTTTAAACCTGACAGCTGACAGACGGCCAAGATCCATCGGACATTATTTGACGTCGGACGTCGGACGGAGTCCGATGCCGAGTCCACATCGTCCACATCGTCCACATCTTACATTCGTAGGAATCAATACGTCATATTTGGAGTTCCGTCGTCGGTCGGCATTTTTTGCAACCTCAGTGTTTTTCGCCTTCCAATGAGAGAGAGAATGAAGGAATATTTTGCTCTCTCTCTATCATCTAGAGATAGAGAGTCGTAGTGCTATCTCATTTTGATGGCCAGCAGCCAACCACGCACTCACTCGCCAATCGCCAATGCCCTCCCGCCGGCATCGCATTTATTCCAGCCACAACCAGCCAGTTTTTTATTGTAGATTCAATAGTACCGACCGTTATTTTTTTGTCAGAGTCAGAACTCAGAAGAACGAACTTCACAGCACTTTTCTTCTGAATTATCATCTATCATCACATAGACTCATCGCCACCACATTCCAATATAAATCATCCCAACCGAAGTAGAAACCATGTCCGAAAAGAAAGGAAATAGTTTCGCCAAAATTGCCGAGCCGTTTGTCTGCGGAGGTTCGGCGGCCACATTTGCGAGTATTGTGATTCATCCAATGGATTTGGCCAAGGTGCGTTTTTATCAGTGTTTGTTGTACGTAATGTTGTTCATGCCATGAACTATTGGTCATTGGCATGCCTTATCACTGACCTATCAATGCTTCTCAACAATAATTAATACACCCATCACATGCAATAATATACACCAATGACCATCAATCCAATCTACCAGGTACGAATGCAATTGTACGGGCAACTCAACCCCGGAAAACCCGTCCCCGGCTTTGGAACTCTCCTCTCCAACATGGTCAAAGCTGACGGCATCTCCTCCGTCTACAAAGGAGTCGACGCTGCCATCGGCCGACAAATGGTCTACGGCACTGCCCGTATCGGACTCCACCGCGCCATCTCCACCAAAATGCAGGAATTGAACGATGGCAAACCTATTAACTTTCTGATGAAGACGCTCAGTGGCATGGCCAGTGGGAGTATAGCCGTTTGCATTGGAACCCCCTTTGATATTGCCTTGGTGCGGTTGCAGAGTGATAGTATGGCGCCCGTGGACGAGAGGAAGAATTATAAGAATGTGTTTGATGCGCTGAAACGTACATCCTCCGAGGAAGGTGTTGGGGCACTTTATAAGGGTTTGGCTCCCAACATTCTTCGTGGTATGGCTATGAATGTGGGTATGCTTGCTTGTTATGATCAAGCGAAGGAAACGGTGGGAAAGATGTTGGGTGATCCCATGACGAATGGTCCTGCATTGACTACTCAAATTGGAGCATCGTGCGTTGCTGTAAGTTTTCATCTTTTGGACTTCCTTTTGATTTGCACCCATGATTTTTGAAAGCGTTCATATGAAATAACCATGTTCATTGTATCCGTCCAAAAATATTTTCCCTCTCTTACAGGGTTTCACTGCAGCCCTATTTTCAATCCCATTTGACCTAATCAAATCACGCTTAATGGCAATGAAAAAAGATCCCGTGACCGGCAAACTCCCCTACAAAGGTGTTGCGGACTGTGCGATGAAAATCTTTAAGAATGAGGGTCCGCAGGGGTTTTTCGGTGGATTTTCAGCCTATTATGGACGATGCGCTCCACATGCAATGATCATTCTTCTATCGATAGAGTCCATTACACAGGGTTACAGGAATGCTTTTGGTTTGAATAAATATTAGATGAATAGTGATTTGGTGTATTTTTGGTTTTTGTAGCATGGGCGTTATTAGATGGGAAACACTTCTCATGATGGTTGGCACAGAGTAGTGCAGGATGTGGAGAAGTTGCATTGTCATTTTTCTCTCAAATGAATGCTTCACACAAGAAGTGCTTGTTGGAGGTGTTGGTATACTCCAAGCAATTGGGTGTAGCATTAGAAAGAATATTTGTACCTTTGCATCATGAAGATTGTTTCATGTTTGAATGTTAGAGTTATATTGTGCTGGACAGATCTTTTTAAACATTTTTTGACTACATTCATTTTACACAAAAGAGTGAGGGAAATAACAGCTTTCTAAACAGTTTAGACACTTGATTAAAACCACGATCTGTTAATAATTAATCAATGGATCGGAACTGTATACAAAAAATCGATTGTAGAGTGTACGCGTCCAATTATTGCAAAATTTTGTCAAAATGGATGCAGATTTCACGAAGCACTCGAATGTAGATGAAATAATTATCTTGAACAATGCATGCATCACTCTCAACCATTATACATTTAAGGATGCATCGGGGACCAGCACCCACACGTCATCTTGGGAGGTCACAGATGTAATTGCAGAATGTTGATTTGTTCAAGCTGTTAAACAATGAGTAAATGAAAGTAAAACGCATAGTTATTTCACATTTCCACTTACACAATGACTCAGAAACCCCCCAATTTTTTTAGAAATCTAAAGCCGATGCATCATGGTGTCTGCCATATCATGATTAATCATGACTATCCATTATTTCTCACACTATTTCCTTTCCTTCATGTGCCAAAATCATGCATGTTAAACTGCTTGGATAGTTTTTAAATCTGAACTGGCAGATCCAGACCAATGCGTGATTTCGTAATAAACACATCTACTCCTATTTCTTTTGTTTGATATGACTTGCTCAATAAGATCATGGATTGTGTGTCGTTTCCCATAGGTCTTTCACGTCCTCGCATTAACTTTCTACAATACTGATTATTTGGCCAAAGGCAGCAGTCATTGGATCACACAAGATTGCATATCTAGCGTATTGAATAATGGCTAATGACAGATTGAAAAAGAAGAGAGACAGAGTGGAGGCCGCCGGCCTCTTCCGGCCGGCGGGGTTTTTTGTGATAAAAAGTATGGAGCTGGCACAGGCAGGGATCGCACTTCGCTCCTGCCGTGCCTCGTCGCCGCTGTTGAATCAAGGGTTAGGGTGATGTTGCATGATGTCGGGTGCAGATAGTTGCATAGGAATTAGTACAATCCTACTATTATTATTCGCGACAACATCTTGGTCGCGCGCAGACTTCCACCCAATCACCCAATCTTTGAATAACGGACGTCCATTATTATTATTATTTGTCTCTGTCCCCACGCACTATCGTACCGTTCCACCACCGCACTCTCGCTCGACAGCATCGTCACAAAAATAGAATTGCGCCGCACCACCAACAATTCAAATTTGCGAATTACACCGTCGAATTAAAGCATATCTACAAACCACAACATGGAAAATTCAACTGAAAACATGTACGCCAACAATCGCGAGTATGACGACGATCGTTCCTTGGGAAGTCGCAGCATGGACATCAGCACCAGCAACCACGGCAGACAGGTAGGGACCCAAGACCAATTCGAAAACGGACTAACCGCCGACGACGGCGCCAACCAAGGTGGCAATTCACCCGACGATAATCACCATTCCGACAACCACAGCCACATCGCTCCCGAAAATGCCATCACCGCCGAGGCCGAAAACTGTGTTTCGAAAGAACGCATACAGTTGTACAAGGACAACCAACGACGCCTCACCAGTATTCTTGATAACATCAAGCATTCCACCCAGACTGTTCTATCGGAAATGAGCATCTACCTCAAAGAATCTGAAGAGATCGAAAAGACCTACATTCGCTGCCGTGCCAATACACAGAAGGAGAGCCAGAGGCTAGAACAGGTGGAGCCGGATGTGGCCGGTGCGACACAACGTTTTCAGGCGCAGGGACAGGCAATGTTCGCGGCGGGGGATTTTATGAATATGGCTGCATTGATGAGTGGTGGTGGGGCAATGCAGAGTGTTCCGGGGGGGAATGGCGCCAGCTCCGGAGGTCTTGACGCTTGAGGAAAAGTAAGGATTTGTTTGATTGCATGCCATGCACGATATTATAAGGGAAAATTTTGTCATTCTATACACCGAATTCATTTTTTTACCATTGGAAGTATCCAAGATTTGAATTTTATTCTCACCGGCTTATGGAAACTATTTGTAAGTGGACACACGAGGTTGAATTAGATTTAGTCTCATCACCTACAAAATAAAATCCTATAAATAATACGATGTCATTATTTTTCATCGAAACTACCACGGTATTTCAAACTTCGACTCTTTCACATTGAAGTCACTAGACATAAAATTATGATCCCAATAACTCCAAACAAAACCCATCTTATCAAGCTCCCTAATCCTTTCCTCCGTCAAAGGAGACGTTTTCCCCGCCTGTTTTCGATTATAATTCTTCCGCTGCGTCGCCACCCATGCAGAGAGCTTTGGATTTTCTGAATAATTTCTCGGCACCAAACAATGATCATGTTTTTGTTTAAATTTACGCAGATCGCTGACTCGTTTTTCCCATAATTCCTCTGATCGCGTGCTCCATGCAAAATTGATAGAATTGAGTAAATCAATCCGCTCTTGCGTCAATGTTAACTTGGCTTTCCCAGGAGGATCCTGGCGGTAAAGGAACCTCATACGGACTACCCATTGGCCCAATGGCGACGAGGATGGAACACGACAGTGTTCATTTGTTTGATGAAATTTCTCTAATTCACGAAACATTTTTTTCCATGCCTTGTCACTGTAACTCGATCTTTGGGTTTGAGGGATGGATGATGCATCCCATACAAATCCCATTTTGTTGAGTGCATCAATCCGTTTCTTCTAAGTGATATTTTATATACAATTCAAATTGTGGCATACAAAAAAGTTAACAAATTCATTGTTTGTAAATGCAGGAAATATAATTGCAAAGTAACTTACCTGAATCATGGAACTATTTTCTCCATTTAAAAATTTACGATAATTCTGCCTTTGTTTATTGACCCAATTTCCAAGAGGCTGATTCTGTTCATATCGTTTGGGCACGAGGCAGTTACCATTCTCTCTTCGGTACGTCTCGAGTTCCATTAATTTTTGAGCAAATGCACTCCCTAGTTCTTGGGCGAGTTGATCATTGTCGACGATGGCATCTGAGGTAATGGATTCAATTCTTTCAGTGGTTTCTATGGCTTGGGCGGTGGATAATAGAGTGATTCGAGGAGCAACGATGGCAGTGCATTTGGCTGACGAAAGGTGGTGCACATGATTCACGGGGGAAATCAACAACGAATGGCAGGCACACATCGCTGTAAAAAGAATAGACGCGATAGAAAGTGTACACGATCTCATTTTATCGTAGCGGGGATTAGTTGAAACTTCACTCTACGCCTGGAGGCTCTTGTCGGATCTGGACGAATGTCACCAGAATCTCATGGTGTTTGCGTTGGGCTTGATGTGATGTTATGTTGTGCTAGAGATAATATTATTATGATGATGTGGAGTGTGGAGCAATGATGAATACGAATTTACGCGAGTGGGTTTTATTTGCTGGCTTTTGGGCTTGACGCTTGACCTCGCTTGACGCTTGAAGCTTAGCTTGAACCTTGAACGCCCTGCCCGCCTGTCCTTCATCCTCACATGTACCATATCAGACAAAAATATACTCAAGAATTGGAGGGAGGTATGGTACATAGCACAAAATGATGAAGACCACATGAATGATGTTGGCCGCCGATCGATGCGAAATCTACTACCATATTTTCAGCAAAAATAATAAACAACAACAATGATCCTGAAACATCTAAACAAAATTTGTATGCCTCTCGTAGAATGGATTTGCGTAGCGGGAGTACCAATTTTTTTATGCATGCGAATCGTTGGTTTTCCGCCGATGATAATATTGGCAGCAACAAGTAATGCTACCGATGATGTCAAATCCAGCACTTGCATGTATTTAAGCGAGAGCGAAGATTTCTCTTCATTGCAAGGAACGATAGTTGTGATATTAATGTCTGCATTTTTGTCATTGTTGTCAGTTTCGCTCTTCGGGGACAACTGCAATGACTATGGTGGAAGCTTAGTAAACGGCGACAACCACACACAAAAACGAAGCACCGGACAAATAATCAAAACTACGGACAGCGCAACTACTTCAGATATTTGGAAATGCACAAAGAGTGAATTCATGCAAAAAAACGATAAAACATCCTCACGTGGTATGGGCATTGTCGTAGGAACCCACTTGATCCCCCTTCTTTACTTTGCAATCCATACATTTTTTTGCTTTGGCGGCATCTCTGTAGAACACGATGATGAAGATGTTCAAAACAACAGCTTACCTTTTCATAATACAAACCAACGACATCGTCATCAAAATCGGTACCATATTTGTTCACAAGGGAATAATGAACATTACAAAGAATATTCAATTGCCATGCTTTGGGGAATATTTGGAAACAATGAAAGGGAATTAAGACATTTGAAATTTGCAGCTTTGGGTGGATTCGCATTTTCTGCCTCCTATTTATGGGTGAGGTTGTCACATATTTTTCATCATCACACGAGCATTGACAGAAGAAAGATTTTTAGCAATATTGCACCCATGCAACTTTGTTGGAAACTATACCTTGTCGTCATAATCTTCAACGCCTTCATTCCTGCACTATCATTTCCCCCACAACGTACCAAAGGCGTTTTTGCTCTTGCTCATGATATTTCCACTCTATTATTGGGGATGTTGCATATTTTACTGATTCTTTGTTACAACCATCAACAATTACCACCCCCAGCACCTTTACCAGCACCGCAATGTACCAACGTTCAAACTTTCTCGCAGATTCAAGGCGCATGGCAAGATGCCTTCACTCCCGGGGAGTGGATGATAGTATCCACTCTCATGACTTCATTAATGGGTGAATTCATTTTGCAACACTCTGGTATTGCATATTATGTTGCAACTCATCCCACCTCATTTTCTGATTCCTGGCCACTCTACCTTGTGGTAGCACATGCTGGATTGGTTGGGTGTCTTCTTGGGGTGGCTTTTAGTTTGTTCTCAAGGAAAATAATGCCAGACATCTTTTCCGCAATACCTAATGAAAACAGGGCTCGAGATAGTAATGGTGTAATGGGAATGATTTCTCATCTCTTTGCAATAGTTGGGATCACTTTGGGATGCTTAGAAACTGTATTAAGACCGAGATGGGAAAAATTTGAAAGTGAGGAAGAGTGGTCATGTATTGATAATGATCATGGATCATCAGCAACAATCAATTGGGGAATGATATTGTGCGCACAATGGTTTCCGCGTTCAGTTCTTTGGCTACTTCGCTTCCTTTTATCAAAGGTAAATATGGGAGTAATCAACTTAGGCTATGTATCACATGCAAGAGTTTTGGGTTATTGGGCTGCTCTTCTTTCTGCCTGTCTTCCGTTGTCGACATCCCTCGTTCCATGGATTGCAGCTGAGAATGAAACTTTGCACACGAATTTACACAATTATGACAGTGCGGCAAGTGTTCTTGTGAATCCCAAACAAAATGCCCAAGATCAAAATAACAAACAACTGGACAGAAAAGAGAAGACGCGAAAGCAACGTGTCATCATTGCACGGAAATATTTTCACCTGGTGGCAATCCTCCTCTTCACACCTGTCACGTGGCTAGATCCTGATATGTTAGGTCTATCATATGCCATTGCAGTGGCGCTCTTGATGGCATTGGAGATGATTCGTGGTTGGATTTTAAACGACACTGAACCCATCCAACGTGACAATAGGATAACTTCCAGCAATAGGTCCTATTCCAATGGGAAAGACAATCGCGACCACTTTGATCAACAAAAGAAGAAACTCTCATCATTGAACCAATTCTATATAGTGTTTTTAGACGAAAAGGATTCTTCTGCTGCCAAAGGAGGACTTTGCTTCACACATATTGCACTGATATTGGGATGTGCGATTCCACTTTGGGTGCACCAACTTGCCGCAACAATAAAAGAAGAGCACAATCATGAGTTGTCCTATCTATTGGAACTTCTTCCTTATCTTGGGATACTTGTCCTTGGAATAGGAGATTCCGCCGGGGCCATTGGCGGAATACATTTTGGACGTCATCGCTGGCCTGGTGCTTCATCAAGAACTTTCCAAGGTTCTTTTTGTATGTATATTTCAATGATATGTGTTGTTTTTAGTACTTGTGCTATCATCCCGAGCAAAAATGGCGAGGACCTTCTAAAAAATTACAGTACCGTGGAGTATGCAACGAAAAGTGTGCTAGAGGCAAGCATACCACTGGGGATTATTACTTTGATCGAGGCGTCAACAACGCAAATTGACAATTTGTGCTTACCGATTGCGGCTTCAACACTGGTGGTTTTAGCGACAGCGTTAAATCAATGTGACTAAATAATAACACTCGAACATGCCCTACGAAGTCTATGTCTAATATTAAGATAAACAGTAGAATAACGAGGAACTTTGTCCCTTGAATCAAGAGATGCTCGAATACATTTCAGTAATCTTTTCTGCTGTAAGACCAAACACTTCTAAATGATCTGCGAGCTTATCCAAAGATTCCATTAACGAATCAGCTTCATTTCGGTGACCTTCATTGTCAATCAATTCTAACGGGAGATTGAGCAATGAATAACGAGCATATTGGTTTGCCAAAATTCCATGCAGATAACACCCGGCAACTCTGCCACATCTCATACCATCGGAGTTGTGTGTATGCTTTAAATGCAATAGAGGCCGAGAAGACTCCATATCAAAATTTCTGTTCCAACATACATCATCACAATCTTCATCCATAACTGATACTGTGCGGCCACAGTGTATTTCAAATCCTTCAATAACTTCTTTACCATCCAGAATTGCCGTGCGTGGAGCAACCACCTTTTGATCCAAAGCTGCCATGGTGGTAACAACAGGAAGTAAGCCCAACCCACGGGTTGACGCATCAGCACCTTTCTCTTCTTCTCCGCCGTTTACTCTCGATCCAGTTCTAGATCCTACTTTTGCCACACCTTCTACTCTGTTCTCATCTCGTACCCACATCCCCATCATTTGATATCCTCCGCATATACCAAACACTGCACCCCCACACTTCACATGCTCCTTCAAAAAATCACCCCATTGTGTCTCGTTTGTAAGCCATTCCAAGTCTGAACAAGTTAACCGAGATCCAGGTAAGATGATTGCATGGGTCCGAGGAAATGGAGGAGGCAGAACGTCGCGGTGCCATTGTAGATGGATGCTAGGATCGCGTTCGAGAGGAACGAGGTCAGAATCAATAGCCACATATGGATATGCCACTACTACCACGTTGAATATTTCCTTTCCATCCGGCGTTGCAGCAGTAGTCGAATTTATCCCGCCACCACCACCCACATTGTTCTTCTCCCATGAAAGTCTGGTCTCAACACCCACCCCGTCCTCCTCTGGCAAATGTAATCCATACAGCCACGGTACAACAAATACAGGTTTTCCAACACGCTCTTCAATGATTGCGGGCCCTGGTTCAAAGTATTTAGGGTCACCCCGCAATCGATTAACAATTACACCACAGCATAACTCCCAATCAGCAGGAGTGACACAGGCTTGAGTGCCTACAACTTGGGCAAAGACTCCACCTTTGTCAATATCTATTTGAATGTTTGAAATTTGCATGATTTTTTGTAAAGACGTGATCATACATAGTATCACAGTTGTAACAGTGTTAGTTTCAACGTCAACTTGAAAACGAATTGATGATTCAATCCCTACTTTCAGTTACTTACCTGCCACCAGCAACCATGGGCACCCCAACTTCCTCACCAAAGGCAAATTGACCACGTCCCTTTCCATCAAATTCAATTCAGTACAAGACCCAGCGCCCTCACAGATAACTACTTCGCTTTTTGTCACACGGGCACACTCACTGTGTGCTTGGAGTACCAATTCCATTATTTGTGATGTTTGTGTTCCCAAGGCACCATAGGGTTGCGTAGTAAAATGCTTTCCCAGTACGATTATACTGCAGAGATAATCTCCGGCGGGAGATTGACCACCTGATTTTAGAAGAACGGGATTCATCTTTCATTTGGTGTTTTTGTGTGTGTGTTTGAATAAGAGATATATTGAATGCATTTATTATCGAATGGAATGGTTGATGGCTTGTGAGCACTTTCAAGATTTATTTTGCAATCATCATTTCTACACCAAACCTTTTCTCGTTTGAATGACATTGCACATTTTGATTTCTACATTTTTAATATCACTTTGGCACGCACCTCTACACGCGGAATCAAACCACATGCATGCGATTGCAATGCCTGCGCTGCGCCAATTTCGCCCCAACTGCCATTATCAGCATTGCTGGTTACATTTCCTCGGTCAACAGCTTCATCTTTACCATTGTCTTCCTCTGCGGGAGTTATATGATTGTCAAGTGGACCTGCTTCTCTAGTAGCGCCGTCAGCATCAAACGGAGAAAGATTGGCAATCAGAGCCGGAGTGGCGTTATTGCTCATATTCTGAGCTTTGAAGGGAGTCACTCTCACTCCCGATCGGGAGAGCACTCGGCATACTCCCGCAGTGATGATGGACTTTCCTGACAAGATACGAAAGACGAATAATACGTACGCGCAATCAATTATCAAATGCATTAGGCGAAAGGCGGTGTGCACGAAGAAATAGCATGTAAAAGAAGGAACGAAATGACAATAAATGATGCCGCCCAGTTTTGTGCACACCAACACAACAATCATGGACGTACCAACGTCAGAGCCAGTGCCAAGCACTGCAAGACACCGAGGTTGGAATGTCTCATTAGCACTGTCGTGATCGGCGGAGCTCCGAACAGAATGCGAAAGACGCATTTTTTGTAGAGGTGGGAGGTGGATCGAGTCGTTTGAGCGTTGATGGAGGTTGATGGCTGAATAGAATGAATCTTCTGGGCTAGATAGAGTAGATACAGGTAGATACAATAGGCAGGATACAATACTTATTAGAGAGAAAGAGAAAGAGAGAGAGAGACAAAGCAAACAAATATAAAAGATCGCAGGAAAAGATACCTTTATCCAAAACACACAAAATAGCATAAAATCCAAATCTAAATAACCAATCGATTAGAAGACGCTGAATGATCTGAGAACATCATTTATTTAGAAGATCATTTTGGTGTCAAAGACAGCACAAAATCCAAATAATAATAACCGATGAGAACTGAGAACCAAATAAAAATGAGAACACCATCATTTTCTTTCATTCGATCAATTCAATACAATTCACAATCCACGACGACGATGAAGCAATTCATGACATCTCTCCTCCTATTTTCCATTGGATCTGCCTCGGGCAAAAACCCTTCCTTCTTAACGATCAAAGCAACCCCGGCACATGAATCGACGAAGAAATTGCTCCAACTTCGTGGTGGTGCACTCGATCCAAAATTCTTTACTGACACGATGACTGTCGTTACCATCGGCCAGGGCTTTCTTGCCATGGAAGCCCCCGAACCTTGTCTCGAATTATATGGCACCAATGATAAATCTCTTGGCACACAATTTTGCTCTCGCATAATGGGCGCAAGCATTCTATCAATTTTTAAATATACTAGCTGTCATGATTGCAATCAGAACTCATTGGTTATAAAATAATAGTAATCCAGTTTTCACATTTAGTGTATACTCGAGGTAGCCAACAGATCGCGGTTACAGTTTCAATAGCGAACATGCAAGGGGAACACATCTTTCGAATACTAAAACAACAAAACTTCAGTCTGAACTGGAAGCACTTTTTGACTAAGGATGATAGCTTTTTCTGATATCAAACTGACAATCTGCTATACGGATTCTTCTTTTGTCGTTTGTTGTTATCATCATTGTTGTTTGTGTTACTATTGTTGTTGGCGCTGCTGTTGCTGCTAATGTTGTTATTTTTACTCCCATTTTCAATCCCATGAGGACTGCTTCTTCCTCTCTTTGTTGAATCTGACGCATTTGTGGCTGCAGCATGATTGCCATTTACCATATTAGTATGCTGGGCCCCATTGAATGTGGAGCCACTCGCATAAGATCCTCCACCAGGATTATACATTGGTCTAGGAGGAGGAGGCATCAACGTTGGCGGATTAGGTACGTGATTCCAAACGGAAGAAGAAGGATTGGTATTTCCTAGAGCGCCAGGTTTGGCAACCTGCACTTGCAGAGGCCCATGCAGAATGGCTGATGATGATGGTAGTGGAGCCCTGGAATGACAAGCGGATACAGGATGTGCGCCCATTGCCGCCATAGTAGGAGGGCGAGGGGCAGAAGAAGATGCCACGGGAGTGAGGTCGGATCGATTTTGAGGGAGATTTTCTTTTTGCATCATTAGAGTGGTATCGCCAGCATTGCCTGCCACGGAGGAAGGATATTTCACACTCGGAGGAGATTGGCATTGCAGAGTAGAATTTGCACGCAAGAGTGCTTGATCTCCGAATAAATTGAGTGCATCTTTACGTTCTAATTCGAGGAGGGCATCTTTGTTTGTCCTAGGAGCTGTTTTCATTCCGCTTCCTTTCACGTAGAGTGCTGAGTATAGATTGGTTGGTATCGAAAACATTATTGGGAATTTGTTGAGCAATACGGTACTACCAAACAAACAGAAAATGCGGCCATGCCCAAGGAAGAAAAATGCTCACCATTGCCCAGTCTTTCACCAAAATGCCTCGCCGCACGCTTCATCGCATCCGTCACTGCCGACTTCATTGCCTTTTCATGAGCTTTTACTTTACTTTCATTTATCCCATCTCCAGACCCACAATCTTCGTGCGAAACACCATTTCGCAAAGTCACGCGTACAGTGGCCAAGTAACCAATGATCCATCTACCTCTGTCATCTTTTTCGCATTGCTTTGTAATTTTAAATTAGAATTCATTATGCATAAATAATATATGGAGAGAATTGTTAATCGGAGGAAGTAAATGACCTTTTCGGGGGAAGCAAATTGTAGTAGTATGAAGGAACGTACCACCACTCTCTCCATGGTTATTTGGGAACTCCATCCTCCAAATCCAAAAACTGCATTCATTGTTCTTAAAGAGTGGATGCATTTCGCATTATTTGAGGATAGATTTTTGTCAAAAATAAATATTTAGGAGCAGTGGTTGTCAGTCTGATCGATATTGAAGTAGCAAAAAAGCAAACTTCATAAAATAGAATCGTATTACTTCATTTGTCATTCAAACAGACTCATCACAACATGAGATATCATAAAACTGACGACTTACCTAATTACACCATCCCCAGAAACATATGTAAACTTTCTACCACCTGATATATCATTATGACAATACATCACAATGGTTGTTTGTAAATGTAATGAGACATTAGGAACATATTCAACACGACGTAATCTCCAACTAACTAAGCAACCAACTACCTAGGTAGCTAGCTACTTACCATACCCCACCCTCTCCTTGCAATCGCCCCTCAAAGGATGAGTCGATAAAAATTGCGATTTGTAAACTAATCGGCTCTGCGCATCGTGCATGTACGTCCCATCATAATTTCTCATGGGTTGATTGCTGCTGTCAATCAATGCATTATTATTTCTTTGCGGTGACGGAGATGTTGCAGGTGGTTGCCATGATGGTGGGGATGATGATGACGGTGACGACGACGATTCCGATGATTTCATCATTGAATTTGATGGGTTGTTGTGCATAATACGATTGTTTTGTTGTTGCATCATGATGTTGTGATGTTATTATTGATGTTGATACTACTCACCACCGCTCTAGTACTACTAAATAATATTGCCAATTGTTTGCAAATTAAATAGTAGTATTGTACTCCTCCAAATATAACAATGGACAATCACAGAATCACTACCATAGAGACCACGAGACGCACGTGCACGTTATCTTCGTCTCAACTCGAAAATAATGTTGTTGTTGTTGTTGTTGTTGTTGTTGTATGAAATAAGAATCTAACGACGGCAGAAATGCATTCGGAAAATAAAAGCGCACCGTGCCATTCACAATGGAGGAGTAGATTGTGTTTATTATTGATGATAATAATATTGCTTTAACGTTGGTTGGTAAGTTCTGCTAATGAATATTGCTTGGCTTGTTGTCGTTGAATTTTCCCAATCGTCTCGGCTGATAGATAGTAGTCGTTGATCTTCGGGTTCATTCATTCCGCCATTGTCGTCGTCCATGCATTCAATGAACGCGACCGACCAACGGGAACACAAAACACAACACTTGGGTTGTGTGGGAAAAAATGTATTTATGGCGCGAGGTTGGACAATAAATGAACTATCACAATTGTTGCACTTATTATATTTTTTCATTATGGATACAATAATTAATAATTTGTCACTTATCGTACTTTTTTCGTAACAGCACCCTTTTTAAAAAATTGACCCCCCTAAAAAATAATTGTAAAAATAATATGAATGCGATGTGTATTATCTACAGCAAATACATACCACGTTTTTATGCATGTATGTAGAATTTATATTAAATTTATCCCTCCCACCTAAGCGAGGAATCAGATAGAGAGCCCGCCCGCCCTGCAACTTCTCTTCTTCCTTCTCGCTCGCCCGCCGTCAGCTGAGTCCCGCGTGTGGTAGTAGATAAGTACCATATTAGTTTTGTGGCTTGATCTCTAGGTACGATATCGTAGAGAGAGATGGCTTTTGATTTTCTTGTGATGGGGTGGGTTTGGACGAAGCGAGAAAGAAAAAGAGAATGCGAAGCGTGCGACGACCGACCTACGATAGTACCATGCATGCATGCATGGATGATGGACGTTCATTATTTTCGCAAATTAATATACAATTTCCGCACACTCGCCCATGATGATGGCAGACAACGATGACACCGCCATTGACACCCCATCCATCGATTCCAATCAGCGCAACATACAAAATAAACAATTCAACAAAGTACTAGTATAGAAGCAGCAAAAGCGCGCAATTAGTAGTAGGACCAGAGCAACCATTTTAACACTGCATTGCGCATCGTAGTAGTACTCTCTCGAGGCAGCGCTGTTTTCGTTGTTCCGTAGAAATCGCGTCCAGCGCACTGCAATAACAACATTATCTGCAACACCACCAACAACAACAACAACAACGTGGCTGCGCGCGCGTTGCTTGTGTTGTGGATGCGAGACGACAGAGACGCACACCCTAGAGGTCGGTAGTACATAGCTGTCGATAGATGATAGTATCTAGTGCATTGCATCAATAATAACAACGCGACCACCAACAGTACCGTGACACGGCGGCAGCATCCATCCACGGCTATTGCTGCATCGACAATAATGGCAAACTCTTTGGACAATAATAATGTTCCTACTACTACTAGTACCACTACAAACAATGTTGGACAACAATCCGAGGAACAAATTATTGTTGGCCGTGGAGAAACAACAGCAACAACGACAACAGCAACAATAACATCGAGTCAAAGTATTATGGAGAATGCATCGGTGGAAAATGAAGTCACTTCTTGCATGGAACCGTCCAAGGGGACAAATACTGCCACTACTGCTGCTGCCAAGGGAGATGACAAAATGATGAGACGACAGCAACAGCAACAACAGCAACAAAACGGACAATATTCTTTGAACAACCAAAAACTCGACGCTCCTTTTACAAACCATTACAATCCCACAAACACCGGAACGACGTCCGTTACAATCCAACAACGACAAGGCGATCCATCCTCCAGTCATACTACTGCTACTACTACTGCTAATACCACCACCGTCACCGCTACGAATAATAATGGCCAAGCCAACGCTACCGGGCCCACCCCTCGTCATGATAATCGTACGACTGCTTCATTATTTTTCTTCGAGAATAATGAATCATTATTATCGAATAATGATGATGATGATGATGATGATGATGATGATTATTTGCAGTCTGATGGTGGTGGTGGTGGTGGTGGCGGTGGTTCTTCTTCTGTGTCGTGCGAATCCAAACTTGATCTCGGAGGAAAGAATAATAATAATAATGCAAAGATTGAACATCATCAGCAGCAACAGCAACAGCAACATCATCAACAGCAGCAACAACAAAATCAAGTTCGACAAACATTACCAAACACGCCATTAGACACATCATTATCATCATCATCATCATCGCAATCCCATCACCACGAATCATTAGAAACTCAAAAGCAACAATCGCAGCCTCGGCATGCATCATTAGAAACTCAAAAACAACAACAACAACAACAACAACAACAACAACAGCACCCACCACCACCACAACAACCACCACCACCATCATCATTCCCAAAACAACTCCATCATCAAACCACCACTCATCGCAAACACCACCAAAGAAAGCGGGAACAGCTAAAACAACGAAGACGATCCACCACAACCACTGCCACCATCGAAGAGGATGCCTCGACCGCATTTTCGCCATATCGTCCGATAGTTCCCATAGTATCCTTCCTTTCTCCTCCTCCTCCTCCTCTTCCTTTGATGGACAATAATACCACCACCACCACTACTGCTGCGTCAAATACTAAGAAAAAAAAGAGGACCACCACCACCACTGCGTCAAATACTAAGAAAAAAAAGAGGGACAGTCATAAAAATAAAGAGGGTAAAAGTAAAAGTGATAGCAATGCTCAAAATGACAATGGCAAACGTGGTGGTGGTGGTGGTGGAAAAAGTAGTACGAGCGCTGGTGGCAGCAGTGGGAAACAACGCAAACAGAGCCAACGGAGGAGTCATCCCATTAAAAGTGGCGAACAAGAGGGAGCATTCGATCGTCATGATGGCAATAACGCTGCCACCGGATCTCTGTCAGAGTATGAATATATTGGATCAATCGACGCGACAATAAATAAACTTTCTCGAGATGAAGATGCTGTTTCTTCATCTTGGATACAAAAAATTAACAATGTTCCTGCAAATAAACAGTTATTGCAAAAAAATAATGATGCAACAAACAACGTTGACGCCATGGGCACAGATGGCAGCAGCGACATACTCCTCAACTCTATTATGAGCACTGAAGACGACCCCCTTCTGCAAAGCTATCTCCCTCAATTAACATTTTTGAATGATCAATATTATGCCAAAATAAAGCCATTTAGAATGGGAAGGAAGAATTTACCACCCGATCAATTAGAGGTAGTTTTGAGGAGGAAGGCGATAAAAAAGAGGGAGGCTGGAAAACCAGGATCCACACCCGGAGTGGGCACTAATGTTTCAAATAATGCAGGGACGACCATCAATGCCGGAGTACCAGTCAGCAGTGTATCAACTGCGCCTGCTGGTAGTAGGACAGCAACCTACGGCGGCAACAATGCCATGCCACCGCTTCCTCCTTCCTCATCTCGACGTCCCCCCTCGCGAGAATCTCAATTATCATCCTCCGCCTCTGCGGCGCCTCGCAGGACATTGTTTCCTGCGACACAGCACTCGCCCCCTCGTTCCCATAAAAAGGCCTATCACGAAGATGACGATTCGACCATATCATCTACGACAGTGGCATCCACCTTTACTGCTACCTCAGCAGCAGCTCAATCGAATCCGGCATTTTCTATAGCGCAATCGTCAAACGGCAACATTAACCCTCCTCCGGCAACCGCGACCACACTTCTTCCCAAGGAGGAAATTGTAGGTGACACCTCACTAGGGCTCAAACTAACCATTCTCCAGGGCAAAGTCATAATTCAACACATCACCCCGCTGGATGATGGACGCGCCAGTCCCGCTCAACTCTGTGGACTCATTTCTCCCGGCGATATCATCATTGCCGTCAATGGAAAGACACTCATCAATGGAAGCATACAAAATCCTGTTCCAGTGGATCGAATGTTTTCAGTATTGCAGCCATTGAGCCAGCCCGTGGAAGAAGGGGGTCAATTTTACGCTCGGGAGGTACGATTGCGATTTCTTCTTGGAGAGGGAAAAGAGTTGCTTCGCGAGCAGGAAGAACGGGAAAAGAAGAGGCAAGAAGAGAGGGAGAGGATGAAAAAGTTGGGATTGGATGGGGTTCGAAGAGATCCAGCGGGAGATATTTTTTCGATTGCGTCGTTTATGGCGGTGGATCAGCATAGTGGGATGCCGCTATTTGGGCATAGTTGGGAGGATGATCACACGAAAGATGAAGGACAGGAGGAAAAAGAAGATTCAAATGATTCTGTGGAGAAGATGGATGGCGAAGATTCAGAGGAAAAATCTGGCAGGACGATTGCATATTATGGGGAAGCAATCGAAAAGATGCTACCATGGTTCACTCGGGCTCCACCTGCAATTCAAGCACAGATCGCTCATCAGGTAGCACTTGAACGGCAATGGATTCGCGAACGTCATACAAGTAGATTTTTCACACTCGACAGTAAAGCTTCTTTGCTGTTACGGCCAGCATCTCCACCACCACCTGACATGTCGGAAAATGACCATTCCCTCCCAATGAATCCCATCGATGCCCGAAAGCAAATACTGGAACGTGGGTCCCAAACTATGAACCACGCCAAATCACTCGTTGCTATTGTAGAATCCCAAGACCGAGGCTTGGACAACTTATATCCTGACGAGGATCCCTTGGAAGTTGCCTCCCGCGTATGCGGAACGGCTTCCATACGCACTGGGGCTAGCCGACGGCGATGGCATCGTGGAGATAGTGTCGTTATGGAGGATGCACAGTCCTCCGCAGCATCTTCGGTGGATAATAACCATTTAGATGTCAGCACAATTCGTTCAGGAGAGAGTGTCGAGGCATGTGATCATCGGCTTTTGGTAGATTTGGCAGCAAACAATGTTTCTTGGAAAAGACAAGTTGTGAAACGCTTGGAATCATATGCGGATGATACAGAACAGGAAAGCAAGGGAGGAGTTCCAAGCGGAATGGGCAGTCAGCTATCTGAAGAGGAGGCAGTACCAACAAGTTTGGACAGTTTGCTGTTTGGTAATGTGTCAAGAATATTAAACAAAAAGAAGCAATCGCTGGCATTGCCACCAGGGGAGATGACATCGATGTTATATGATTTAGTGGAGCATTTGGACAGTGGCCTTCCAGACCAGATATTCATGAAAGACGATTCGTCTACTAACCCCGTGGCAAGTATTGATAAGACAATGGAACTTTCAAAGACGCCTGACAAAACGAATGCAGATGTCAAAAAAGCAAAGGAGTTCTTGATCAGTGGTGCCTTGGGAATATGGTTGAAAACATTTCGACCTCTTCCATGGGCACAACGTCGTGCACTATGGCCTCTTCACCAGTTAGGAATGAGTGCGGAATCGAGCATGATGTCCTCACGCATGGACGATGGTATGTCTATTTCTATGGCGAGTGGAAGTACCGCCCCGAAAGCATCAGAGCATAAGCGCAATCTCCGAGAAGTCATCGAGGACATGGAATTAGATCACGAAACAAGGAGAGAGACGTAAGTACATGTTTGTACCTTCATACAGCAACTGCTACTTGTTGTTAATTCTGACTAAATTTTTTGGCTGTAAATCTTCATTCCTTCCAGTTGCCGTTTAGTTACCTTCTACTTCACACAAAAGTTCTCCACGGAAATGCAAAAATGTCCTGCTGACCCACACGTGTTGTCATGGCTGTCGCAAGAGACCGAGGCGGAAGCAGCGGAGTTTATTGATTCATACGGATCCTATTTAGATATTTATGAATGCATTGTATCTGCGGGAAAAGCTCATTCCAAGACGTTGATAGACAAACTTGTTGGTGTTGCAAAGTATGACGCTCACCACAATGAGGCGATGAAGGCACTTCGGAAGGCAAAAGTAATTCTGTTCTACGAACCAGTGAGTGTTTGCCTTTACTTGCGAAATCCTGTTTGAAGAAGAACCATTTCCAATCTTTGTTTCCCTCTGACCAACTCTATCTGACCCATTCGATGAGGCTCAACAACATTCTGCACTTATTTTTTTACAGCACATGCTATCAGCGCTTATTGGACTCCTTCCATCAATTTCTACGAGGTCTTTCTCTAGTAACTTTGACTTCATATCATTGCTTGTATCTGCTTACCCTGACTTACAGCCGTGGTGCGTCCGAGAATCATCCAGGGGTAAAGATAGCGAAACATTTTATTTCAATTATTTATCATCACTGCTGCACCACGAGGACGGAAACGATTCTGCCAAACGGGATGAATCACTGGTGAAGGTAATTGCCTATTTATGATATTTCGACGTTTATTCTACTTCGCTGCAAATGGCTTCTAATTTCAAACCTTTCTGTATTGTTGCTATTGCACAGGAATGGTGTTTAATATTATCTTCGCCAGATGAAACAGATCCCCATGTCATTATCAACAACGTCAGTAATTTCTTCCACATTGCATCAAAATCCGACGAAAGTTGTATTCACTACCATCGAGATTTGATTTTTCTCATGGAAGTGAGTATGAATATGTCAGAGTTTGGCCTAGCTCTCGATTTAGGTAAGTTTCTGTCACATTTGGTTCTGAGTTTCACATATCTTGGATCGGTAGTCAAAGCCAGGTTTTTAACTATGCCCTCTCCTCTCGTTTTCAGCCAATGAAATTGTTTCAAATCAAAGATACCGGCAGGATAAGCAAACTTTACTTGAGCTTGTTCAACATCTACGAACCATATCTGACGTAGCTATTGAAGGCAATGAAGGTGAATTGAACAGCGCATTACTCAGTCAGGTTATCACATTCTTCAATATAATATCTCCGTGTATGGCAGAGCACCGATGTGAATTCAGCATTGCTGCAGAACTCACAACTCTGTTAGACCAATGCTGCATCGATGATCTGAGCAGGGGTCAATACAGCATGTCCAGCAATATCGATGCATGCATTATTGCAATATCCGAAAATGCACCACCATCTGAATATCTTCAAGTCCTGGCCCAATGGGAGCACACATCAGTTGAATCATCTTCCATTATTTCTGCACTGCACACATCTTTGATTCGAGGGGCGCGAAAAGGAGTCAATATTGAATTATCCGGATCTTTGCTACGTATTCAACGTGCCAGAGAAGAAGGAAGAAGACCATTTATTGAGAATGATGCACTGATGTGGAACACAGCCCCTGAGGAATCAGCGGAAGAAGAGGAGGAAGGTGGATTTATCTGGCCAAATATTTTAGATGGAACGCTGATGATAGCAAAATAAAGTAGATCCTGTTCAATGTAGACAAGACGCAACCCTTTCTTTGAAGTATCCTACAGTGTGCATTAGCAAGTGGACTACCCACTTCATGCAGAAGTAGTAGTGTTCACCCGATTTGTTGATTTCATTGAGTGGAATATATTATTTTTCACTCCGTCATCTGTTAGAGCATCAAAGTCAAAAGAATGGCAGAGATTACATAAATGTTCTGTGAAAATGGTGTTATTTGATTGAGCGAAGAGAGTATCAAACACACCATTTCGCTTTACTATTATTTTTTGTCGAGAGACAGCACGTAAAAGAAGTACCATATGTATGTTTTACAATAGATGTGCCCGGGGATAAGATATTTTCGTCAGAGAAAGCAGCTGCCCTTTTCTCTTGTGACTGTCCATCCAGCCATCGCCGCCATTCATTCATTTTCAGGGAACATATCATCCGGTGTTTTTTGTACTGCTGGGCGGGATCAAACTTCCGTGTTTTCACTGACGTACTACTACCATTGGGTTCTCTTTATAAAAGTAAAGAAAATAAGGAAAAGAGTTTGCCAGATTTTTTGTTCTACTGGAAAGTTGCGTACAACTGTAGTACTTTTACTCGCGGATACATTGAATTAAAACCACAGAGTGAAAGTGTACTACGATTCAATTACGTAGCGCAAATTCAGCAATCAAGGAGATCGCTATTTCCATCACTTGAACTTCGGGCAAGTTCACTTTCTTTGCAGTTGCGTGCACGCTACGATACATGCTCATCGCACAACTCACAGAAGCCACCCTTTTCGCCTCCGCTCTGTCTTTTGTTGTCAATCTTGGACAAATACCAGTCCTCGAGTCTCTCTTCTAACCACGAAGGTCTCATAACTTTAACTCTAGTATCACATTTTGACGTTTACGTCCTTTCACCGACTTAATTACCGCAAGAATGGTCCGAACACTCAAAATTATCAGCGTCGCCGCTGCCATCATGATGAACGCCGCCTCGGCGTTCACGGCTCCCAGATCCAGCACGTCATGGGGCGCATCTCAATCAATGGTTCAGTCGAGACCGCTGTCTCCCTCTCCTTTGCAAGCAACAACCATTTCAATGAGCGACACATTTACACCCGTAGGAGCAGGACCCGCAATCCTTGACCGACCCGCCGTTGAAAAACGAAGAAGGAAAAGTAGAGATACCTCCAGTAACCCGGACATGGCTGACGAAAAATCGATCCTCCGCATATATAATGATGCCATCAACACAAGAGAATATGTTGCGCGTTGCCTCGTACAAGTGGTGGGGCTCTCGGAAGATAAGGCATTTGATACCATGATGGCAGCGCATTCATACGGTATTGCCGTTGTTGGGAAGTATGTCACTCCCACTGCACAGACACTTGCGGAGCGTTTGTGCGTAAGCGGAGTCAGGGCCGAAGCTATTCAGATCAAGGCGTAAGCCCTTTGGAGCAATGGTGGTGTTGAACAATCGCGAATCTATATCTCATCTGTATTTATACATTTCTATGTCCTGCTGTGCAGTGGGGCTGTTTCTAGTTTTAAACGAAAACAACGTAAAATAGTAGTCGGTGTAATATTAATCTAACCTTGAATGCAAGAGTTGGTACATTAAGCTCATTGTGTAGGATCAATACTACTGCGACCCTCAGTTGGGGCATACAGTTTGACGTAAAGCAGTCCCAAAAGGGTTCCTGGGCACCCTTTGCAATATTATGTTTGTGCGCTTTCCGTTCATGACATTTACTTTCCATGCAATCTTTCTCTCCCTTCCGCGATATCTATCTTACGCTCCAACGTTCGAATCCCCTCACGAAGTTCATACATTTCTGCCTTTTGTAGAATATATTCCATAACATTTGGTCCGAGTTCCTTAGCCTCTGCTTTACTGTTTGTGGACGAGTCAATCACCGAGTTCGCCTTCATTCCCGCCTGTTGTTCCGACAAGACTCGCCTTTCGGTCTCGATCTCTTTCTTCTTATCACAAATCATTTCATCCAAACGTTCTAGATACTTCTCTCTTATCTCGACTGCTTTTTCGTTGGAAGAGGCCTTGGATTTAAGATTATCTAACTTTGT
This sequence comes from Conticribra guillardii, assembly GCA_036939335.1. Classification (NCBI taxonomy): domain Eukaryota; phylum Bacillariophyta; class Thalassiosirophyceae; order Thalassiosirales; family Thalassiosiraceae; genus Conticribra; species Conticribra guillardii. The sequence goes on from JALLAR010000065.1 coordinate 23,330, forward strand.
TTGAAGATCGGTTGTTTTTTTCTTTGACTTTTCTATTGAAATTTTGCGAAAAGCTACTTTGGAAGATTTTGATTCGAGGACCTTCTTGTTTCGTTTCTGCTTAATTTGCATCTTCGTTGTTTTCATCGGCCACGGTGAGTTGCGACAACGTAGATGAGTGCACAGCGTATGGTATTTGCTAAACACAATCAAACAAACAATCATTCATACGATACCTGATGATAATCAATAAAGTGGAATGATATATCCTCTTTTTGACTTAGTTGCGCTTCCAGCTTTCTTTTCCTATTCATATACGTGCTATTCTTCAACCGCAGTTTATCTAACTCAGACTCCTGATCATACAATTTACTCTCTAAATATCGAATAAGCTTTTCGGCCTTGAAGCGCGCTGGATTATTAGAGCACGTCCCACCATCGACAACGTCGCGTTTGAAATCGTGAGCATCTCGTTGAATGTCGCCTATTCTGAGTTCCGTTTCATTTAGCATTGCTTTTAGCGTGGATATAAGTTTATTGGAGGCTTCTTTTCTATTTTCGAGAACATTGTTGATTTTACTTAAACTTTCAATTGCGATTTGTAACTTGAGTTCGATTGGCGTTGTTGACGCAGCCTCCTCGTTTTGGATTGGCCATTTATCATTGTGCCAATCTTGAGATACATTCATGTCTCTCTATGGCAATAAAGAATTGCGGATCAATTGAATGTATGTTAGCTTAGAAGGAATGCGGAGCAGTGAAAACATACATAGAATTTCCATCGAATGGAATTATTCGCATCGCGAACATTACCTCTTCCAAGTAGCGCTCAAGCAACAAATTTTCAATGCGAAGCTCGACTACATTATTGCCACGATCCCTGCATGATGTGGTTTCCAAAGATTTATCCATTTGAATGTGCTCGTGTTGCGCTGAATGACAAATATAACAGTCGATCGATTCAATTGAAATTGGCGGCACTGCCTAGGTAGAGTTTGTTCTTTCTCGCGTTGCTCTTCCCCCACCTTTTCGCTCTTGACATCAAGATCTCAAGTGAGAGTTTTTGTGCCTAAAGAAAGCTAAAGAAGTACATCATGGTACGAACGAGCACATACTATATATATGTACTACCAATATGTACTTAAAGATACCTTTGTACTTACAGTACATTTTCCACCTTACTACATGGCTCTACATGGTATTGTAGTAATAATAATCATATTAGTGGCTATTAGTGGTGTCAACAACAGACAACCCATTATCTAAACGATGGGACAACAACATCATCATCTCTATCAGCGGCAGAATTAAATTGCCAGAGTTATAATTGTTATTAGCACGATCTAAGAAAAGAAATGTCATCAGCAGCGAATTCGGATTATATTTAGTAATGGGGGCGTACGGGGCAAAAGTACAAAAACACAGGCCTGAAGGCCGTGTTTTTGTACCAGAACTTTGTTTTAAATTTCCAAATTTGAAACAAAAACCCTGCTTTTGCCCCCTGCACCCCCATTACTAAATAATAACCGCGAATTCAATTCTCATCCAGGAGGAATATGACGAAGACACCGTGAATGGAGAATTGAGATCTCTTTCCTTCCGGATGCGCGGCGATTGATCAACATATCGCAAGTCAGGATGTCATTGAGCGCATTTGTTTGGCCCCAACTGTCCCCAGAACTTCAGCTGAATTGGCAAATAGTGTGGCAGTGAACGCAGCAAACGTCGTTGCCACCCACAAGCTGTGGCCTGCACTCAAATTTGAAAGCATTAAACAGCTCATGGAAAAGGTCAAGAGTGATGTCCCTAACAGTGCACAAAACAAGTTGCAGGTGATGCTGATGTTGGCTTATCTTAAAATGACCAAAGAGGAAAAAACAACTGCCACGTTATACTCAAATACTGCCGAAGGAGGTGTAGCCTATTTGTTGGGAAGGGGTAACATCCAGCGATCTTTGGTCCTCCTGAATGGTGGCAATGTGTTTAATTTTTATGTTCATTTTTGCGAGATGGAAGAAGCACAGGGGTATTGTGGGACGGAGGAGTTTAAACATGCCTAGACCATGGCCAAGCGTCATGTGGAAGGGAATATTGGGGATGAGATGTTGGATGGGCAGCATGAACCACTCCTCGATGCTGAGAATTGGTGATGTGAATACGAATACAAATGCGAATGTAATAAATAAGAAACCTTCCACTGCAGTTTCAGCACTTCCTCAACCTTCCTCGAATCCACCCCCTATGACATGTGGCATAGTGGAATATCAAGAGGAGAGTTCTTCAAATCAGCCCATAGCAGCATGGAGTTCCGAAAACTTTCAGAAGGTTATGATGCTTGGCTTTGTGAAATGTGAAGATGTGCACAAGTTTCGGTCTGCATTTTTGGCATCGATTGGAGATGAGTCTGTGTTTGTAGACCCACCTGAAGAGGAGAGAGACGAGGATGGTGGCGATGACAACCCATCCAACGATGGAAAGCTCCTTGACGAATATGATGGCTTTTCGTTGAAGCCACAAAAGCTTGTGAAAAACTTCCAGGACAACCGTAATGATATCGACGCTCAATCGCAATTATTCCTCCACATGACAAACTTTGTTGCCAGCAATCATGGATGGAAAGAATCTGTTGCTCTTGAACCTTCCTCTCATTTGGATGTTGAGATGTCCAAGGATCAACGCTCTTTGCTCAATCCAACAGCAAGAGACGTGCAGCTTGGCT